>JAEQBH010007672.1:0-156525 GCA_016808115.1 Tetrastigma voinierianum
TAAAGGGATGTATGATGAGATATGAGCAGATGGACATGTGGGGTCAAATCACTACTTTTGTTGAATCGTGGATGGGTTATGATTATCTTTGTTATAGAGGTTGTATGTGGGTGGCTGCGAAACGAAAGGAGACTCTGCCTGATTTTTGTGAAAATATAGATCCCGATAAATAGGACATAAAAGTGTGGTATTTGGTCAGTTGAAATCCATAGGAATTAGCGAGTTGACCAGGTTCTCAGTGGACCAGGCCTGAGCATCCTGTTTGACATCTGAGATCAAGTTAACGATTACAGGAGAGGCTGGTGAGGACCTCCAGTGTTTTTTAGATATTGACATCGCAGGCGATCACTCCGAGTTAGGTATCCAAAATACCTAGGATTAGTGAGTATTGGTGTAGAACACGGCATTGTGTGCATTGATTGATTTGGTGTTCTAAGATGTACCATGGGAGATGTATTGTGGTTGTGTGAATATTTGCATGATAGAATGTGTATAGAAATTGAAGAATACTAGGGTTACATAAGCGTAACCTTAAGGGTTGAAGCAGACAAGCACATGATTCACGGCAGAAATGGATTTATTTATTAGTGTTTTAGGATTATGCACCGCAATGTGATAAATGAAAGAGAGAATCTTAATTGCTATCTTAACTTGTGTAGATGTGGAAGTCGAGGCGGACGTAGAAATTAGATCATGGGGCGATGGCAGATACCCAGCGGCTTTGACAGCGGGCCTTTGTAGAGGCCATGGGTGCTCTGTTTCTTGCCATTTACTGGTAGTGCGGGTTGGGGAGTAGGGAGGACAGTAACCTCCGATAGTTTATAACACATCATCTCAGACATTTACGAGAGAGGGGGGATCGATGGTGGCGATCATTGGTTTGGCAGGTGGAAATTTTAGAGGCTATGGAGATCACCTCAGATGCTATGCGGATCAGGCTAGCCACATTTTGGCTGAAGGGTGGAGTCGGATATGGTAGGATTGGGTTAGAGTCTCGAGCGATCCTGAGACGATGACATGGGGGAGATTCAGAGAAGCTTCATGGGTAAATTTTCGACATCGCTGGAACATGCAAAGGCTCAGAGTTCCTTGAGTTTGACGAGGAAATATAGCAGTGCTTGAATATGTAGCGAAGTTCAACGTTTAAGCACGTTTTGAGGATGGTATGTGACACGTAGATATAGCCCGAGGTGGCTTATTGTAGAGAGCGAAGGTGTAAATTTTTCCTCGAAGACATGGACTCATGGTGAGAACGTATGGCCATAGAGAGAATGGGAGGATGCCTGAATTATCAGAGCTGCGGGTCTTAGTGAGAAAGAGGAATGAGGATCCGACCTTAGTTTAGGAAAAAAGAAAGACTTATGCTCCTTGAGGTGTTTCGGGGGCGGGCGCGCTGTGGGCAGGCTAGACGAACCACCCGGCTAGGACCAGACGATATGTTATTTTCTACCATCATTTGGACATATGGCAGTTCAGCATAACTCCCAAAAATACCACAAATTTTATAATAATTTTATTATATATATTCAGGTATAAATTGAGCCAAACTTGGGTTTAGGACAGGAAATGATAAATTGTTAAAATGTGAAATGTGAAAAGATATGTGAGCATATGATTAAAGCATTATATGCTAAAATGAGGAATTGATTGAACCCAGAAAATAAACCCAATGATAAAAAAGAGTAGAATTTGGAATTTGTAAAATGAGGACCTAAAAATTCGAATGATAAGCTTAAATGCCAAGTGAATTAAATGATAAATGAAAGTGAAATGAAGAGTTAAAAAACCAAAAATGAGAAATGGGATATATTGAGTAATCCAAACTAGGCTTTAAGCAAATAAGGGATATTAGACCTATGGTCTTAGAAGGCTCATTTGAGCCAAACACGTTTTGAGAGCAAAGAGGGAGAGAGGAGAAAGCTAGGGCTTTGGAAGGAAGTGATTTTGGGTGGGAGATCTTCCCATTTTTGGTGCATAAGTGATCAAGAAGGAAGAAAAGGCTGGGAGAAGCTGAAGTCATGAAAAGGAATTTCAAGGTAGAGCAGACCTAGATTTCTTTAAGTATTGATGTTTTGGGTTAGAAAAACCCTAATCCATCCATAGGTTTTTTGCTCATGGTTGGTTTAGGATGACTTTAGAATGTCTTTGGGGTGATTCGTATTTTTGTTGGGTTTTGAGGTTTGGAGAAAAAAGCACCAAAGAGAAAGCGAAGAGAAAAATTGGCATTCGCAGGGCTAGCCGTCGCGTGAAGGCACCCTGTGCGTGAGGTGCTTGCCGCGATTGAGCCTCGCGCGGCGTTGCAAAGGGCCATAAGGCGCTCTCGGGTTCGCGAGGAGTAACTAGCTACTGGCCGGCGAAGTCTTCACGGCGGCGAAGTCACTATTCACACGGGCCAAAATTTTTATTTTGTTTTAGTCCCATATTCGGTGCAAATGTAGTTTAGAACCTAATAAATGACTAATGAGGTTTAAATAAGTATAAAACTAAGCAGAAAAATGTCTTGTACCTGCGCCACCAGTGATATTCGTTTAGTACGATTAATTGTTGACCACTAAGAGTTGAGAAATTGTATTTGTCCAAGTGCAAGTAGAAGATGCTGACCTAAATTTGGTAAAAAAAGAAAGAAAGGGATCGATAAATTAGTTTGTTCACGGTGACTCGATTCCCATTTCAAAATTCTGTTGTGAAATACATATATTGATTTGAATCATTAGTATTTATTTGAAATGTTTGTCAAATATCTGCATGTACACGTGTATTTGAACTATAAGTGAATTTACTGCATATGAGTAAATTAGTTTGAAATGCATTATCGAATGATCAACATGATGATTCTGGCCCAGATTAAGTATGAAGGTAACACGTATTTGTTAAATGTGAAATCACATTACTCTTGAATGAAAAACATGACGAGTTCACCAGGCCCCAGATAATAGTGAATGTTGACTTCTATAGTCATATGTGAGATTGTAATATTGAATGTGAAATCACATTACTACTGAATGAAAAACAGGGCAGGATTCACCAATTGAATTTGTCGTGAATGTTGACTCTATAGTCATATGTGAAATTGCAATCGAAAAGCGAAAAATGATATTAAAAAGTGTATTTGTATAAGTATCTTTTACATTACCTTTAGATATTATATAAAAGGCATTATTTTGATAAATGCATGAATTGTATTGTTGAAATGGAAATAGAAACTGTATAGAACCCTTAAGCATGAAAATATACTTGCATCATTATTTTATCAATGTGGTACCAAATGGTGATAGTGATTGAAAGCGGACCCAAGATCGTGGAGCGTTGAGTCATAAAGAAAGAATTGCGGAGTATGCTCTGACATATGTATTCACTCCATTGTTTTTGAACATTGATATTTTGTAAAAACAATTGGAACTCTGGACATCTATTTTATAAATCATTTTGAAAAGGCATGGAATGCCTTCCATTGTAAATGTATTTTGTTAAATGTAAATGTTTATGAAGCACCCCAAGAGTGGCAAGCTTAGAAAAAGATTGAGAATGAAAATGCTTGCCGCTGTGAAATGTATTTGTTAAATGGTTTGATTAATGGCTTTGTAGGAGCATCCGGGTTTGAACACTAGATGCGAAGCCCGGGTCGGGTCGAGCTCGAGAGATCGCCTACGATTGCCCTCAGTGGGATCTTAGGGAATTGAGGCTGGCCTTGATCCCAATCATCAGGTGGGGCAGGCACGAACCGGTTGTTCCTTCTCACCTAGTATGGGCCAAGGGACCGATGTCCCGATCTCGGGGTCTTCGCGATGCCTTACGCTACGAAGATGGGGCGAGAGAGACCAAGGTATGGGTCGAGGTCGAGGGCCGGGGTTCCACCGAAGGGTGAGACATCGGTTGAAGAGGATGTCTGCGCCATTACACCGTAGACTAAGCTAGTTGATTGAGTGGTGATACGGGTATGTTTTGTTATCTGCGCTATGGGTAAAAGAATCTTGTTGATTTTAGTGCATCACATTCTTTTGTTGTTGCATCTAGTATGGATGTTTTGGGCTTAGAGGTGGAGACCTTGGATGAGCCATTACATGTGAGTTCTCCCCTAAGGACTAGGGTGAGGATTGATCAGATATGTTGGGATTGTGAGTTAGAGATCTCAGGGATTCTACTCACGGTGGACCTTCGGGTGATGGACATATCGGATTTTGATGTCATTCTTAGCATGGATTGGTTGACGGCACACCGAGTCGTCATTGATTATGATAGTAGGAGGATTACTGCTTATACACGGGACGATATTCGTGTCACTTTTCAGGGGGAGAAGCATGATGCTTTACCCCGGACATGCGACTCGGTAGTGGACGATTGATAGGTTGAATAGCAGAAGCACTTACTGAAGGATGAGGGCGACAGATTTGGGTCTACCGGGTGGTTTCTTACGAGTGAGGACGTTTTAGGATGAAATACACCGAAATTACCTGCGCACACACGAGGATGTGGACTTTCGTGAGTTACACACCTGGTGTGTCGCACTATTCTATGACTCCTCATAGGATGTCACTTAGGTGAGTTGCATGAACTCAAGGTCCAGCTAGGGAATTGTTGGACAAGGGGTTTTAATCAATGACACTTCACCATAGGCGCTCCTTTTGTTTGTTAAAAAGAGACCAGACTCTTATGCATTGACTCTTAGATAGTTAGGAACGGGGTTCGATAAAGATCGGTATCTTTGCAGAAAGTTGATGTTTTGTTTGATCGAAATTTGAGGAAGGCGCAGTCTACTCAGATAGACCTTCGCCGGTTACCATCAGGTTAAGAGGATTGACAATTAATATCCTAAGATAGCATTTAGGACGCGCTATGGGCATTTCAAGTTCACAATGATGCCGGGTTGGCGCTATGCGCTGATGGCATTCATGGATCTCATGCGTAAGGTATTCCGACCTGTTTGGATCGGTTGTTGTGGTCATTGTTGACAACATCAGCGATCTACTCCACGAGAAGGAGCATGAGGATCATTTGTGGATTTATTCTCCGGAGCCTTTCGGGGACCATCGGTTGTATGCCAATTCGGTTTGTGCCGAGTTTTGGCTTATAAGGTGAGATTCTTGGGACCCCATCATTATCGACCCCCGGTGTGTCAGGTAGACCACTAAGAAGGTAGATTTGTTATGAGTTGGGAGAGGCGTCGAGTCTTCGGTATGCGGTTTCTTGGGATTGACGGGAATACAGGAGGTTTATTGGATTTGTAGGCTAGTAACTTTATGATAAGATAGAGCCGGGGAAGGAATTCGAGTTTGAGTGGGATGACACGTGTGAAGCGTTCCAAGAGTTGAAAATTGGCTTACTTCGGCTCTATTATGATGAGTTCTAGAACAGGGACAGCGGTACACGTGTAATTTGATGCCTGCGAGGATGGGCGGGATGTGATTACGATGCGTCACGGGAGAGGTTGTAGCTTATGGTTCTAGAAAGCTAAAATCATGACGGGAGTACACATGATCTGGAGTTGGTGGCCATTGTCTTTTCCTGCGCCACTACTTGTATGGTGGTGGTTAAAGTATTTTTAGACCACAGTTTTGAGTATATTTTCACACAATGGGACCCGACATGAGGCAACGGATGGACCACGAATATCAGGATTATGACTTCACTTTGCATTACCATCTGGTAAGGAAATGTGAGTGGTTGATGTGCTCGGTCAGTCGCGAGAGATGCGGCTAGTGGCTTCCCGGGAATTAGCGGTCGCTCGGGTGTGGGGCAGTTTAGGTTGCGATGCGTCCAGGCTCAGGGAGCACTAGGGAGTTTGGTAGATATGTCATCCACTGATGAGGCGGGGTGATCGGGTTCAGGGGCGGGATGCAGAGATGTATCATCCCAGAGGGATCGGGTACGGTTAAAGTGGTGACGGTGGGCCGTCCCTGAAGTAGTCTTCGGTATAGGGGATGGGTCGTGGTTCCCCGGTGCCGTCACGAGAGAGGAATCGCCGAGGAGTTCCACTACTCTCGATTCGCTATGCATCCAAGTGGCACGAAGATGCACTGTGATCTTCATTGCCAGTATTACTGGAGCGGGATGAAGCGACACGTTGGGGATTTTGTTCGACGATGTCTCATATGTCGTAGTAAAGGCGGCGTACGGAAGCCCGGCTGAGTACGCTCATTGTGCTGAGGTAGCGAAATTAGGTAGGGCGTAATCAGCGATGGATTTAGTGATCCGTTTTGCCGCCAGACGAGTGGAGTATGATGCGTATAGGTGCAGTGGTGGCTCACTAAGTCGCCACACTTTCTAGCGGTGCGGATGACCTTCACACTAGAGAATTATCTTGGGTGTATCATTGGCGAGATTATTAGGTTACATGGAGTTCGAGTCTCTATCGTGTCAGACGGGGATCTCGGGTTTACGACGCGCATTTTTGGAAGAGTTCCAGGCTATGAGACGAATCGACAATTAACGTTCATCCATGGACAGATGGTCAGTCGGAGAGGACCATACAGGTTTTAGAGGACATGCTGCAAGCATGCATCCTGGATCTTAAGGGTAGTTGGGAGGAGCACTTACCCTTATTGGAATTCGCCTACAACAACTGTTATCAGGTGAGTATTTAGATGACACCCTATGAGGCCTCATATGGGAGGCTATGTCGATCCCTGATTTGTTGGATAGAGGTGGGAGAGCACTCCATCACTGGTCTAGATCTGCTTCGAGACATCTCTAAGAAGTTGGATTTGATTCGGAAGCGCCTTCTTACAGCTTAGAGCAGACAGAAGAGGTACGTCGATTGCATGTTGTCTACCCTAGAGTCTCGAGGTAAGTGATAACGCCTTCAAGGTGATGCCTAAGAGGAGTAATGATTCAACAAGCGAGGTTTAGCACCATGGATATCAGTTCTTCGAGATACTCGAGAGGGTGGGCACAATGCATCGTTGGTGCTACCATCGAGTTTATCGTGGCCATGAGGTGTTCCACGCCTCCATGCTCGAAGTATACCCGTGATCTAACTCATGTAAAGGGATTGAGGAGAGATTCCTATTAACAATGATGGGACCTTCGAGAGGGACCAAAGCAAGGCATCTCGATAGTCGAGATCGTGCACATGCACACAAGACCCAGGCGGCTAGTAAAAGTGATGTGGCAACATCGAGGAGTGGAGGAGGCAACATGGGAACGTGAAGACACGATGCGGTCCACCTATCATTTCCTATTTGAGGATGAAGGTGCGTGGTCTAATATTTGGCATTAGAATATTATTTCATATGCATGTGTTTGTGCGTGCTAGTATGTGTGAATTTCGGGGACGAAATTTTGTTAAGGGGGGACGAATGTAAAACCTGGAAAAATTTCAATTTTTCTGACAAATGGTAAAACGGTAATTTCTGTTGAAAACCGGAAATTTTCTAGATCTTGGATGACGAAACGGACTTCACCGTTGAATTCGTCTCGCAAAATCTAGTTACCAAGACGGAATTTCACGTTTTTCAAGACATCGGGTGTCAGGTGACACGTGGCATGATCCTGTGGATGCCACATGGCACCTTAGGGGAGTGACACATGGAATGACATGTGGTGCACTTGTGTGAATGGCTCACATTGAGCCAAGTGTCAAGTGGAGGAAATAATGGGAAAGATAAAACAAGAAAATAAGAAAAGAAAAAAAAATAGAGGATGGGATCAAATTCGGTGGATAAGTAGAGAAAAGGAAAAAAAGAAAACAAAGAAACAAAAAGAAAAGGGAGAGAGAGAAAAGAAAAAAAGGGGTTTCGTTTCTTTATAAGATCTACGGAAATCGAGCTGTCGGTTTTCATTGCAGTGAGAAGAAAAGTTGATCCACGCATCACAAGCTACGCGTGGGTACCAAATTCTTGGAGTTTCGTCAAACTCCATGATGTAGGGAATTTTCTTACTTTGAATATTTTTAGCCTCAAAGTCATGTAATGGCATAGTTGTCTTCAGAGCCAGCTATAGGCCATGTGGATTTAGTCCCAACATTTCGGGACCGACATGGGAAATTTTTTGGGACTCGACCATAGTCCTGACCGGGTTGAGATTTGGGTTTGATCTTAGACTCGATGACTTTGGGTTTTGTGGTGTGGTTTTGGTATCACAGCACTTGGTGACGAACCGTGAAGGACCAAGAGGTGCCTGCGATATGGTCCGAGATTTCGGGCCATTTTGGTATGTATTGTTGGAAAAATAAATAATATGTTGTTTGTGTGTAAAAATCATGTTAATATGTGTTGCGTGATGTATTAACATGAAATTTTGATAAATGGAAATTATATGGTGAAAATATAATTATCTGAATTTATAAATGTTGCATGTAGCATGACATAACATGCAATGGCATGATTGCATCATATGCATGGTCACATCAAGGCGAGTCGGGCGTGGGTGCATGAGAATCGTTATTCACCATTCGTGAATGTGAGTTTCTAAATGGGACCACGTCCAAAATCAAGACTCACGGTGGTATAAAACAATAATAAATATAAATCACGTGTACTGGGGCGCAGCGAAGATGGGGGGTAATCCTCCTCTCTCGGTGAAAGACCACAATTTAGATGCTGTATTACGATCACCGACGGTAAAAGCCCGTAAAGGTAGGAAGGCTGCCGATCCTACTGTGACTCGAAAACACGGCCCATGAATAACACACGGATTTGATAAAAATTCAAGTGAATATCGAGGGCTGTCCAATAGCTTGTCACTGGGAAACATCAATGACTGGTTTTCACTCGGGCATCAGAAAAAGGAGTCGGTCGACTCTAGTCAGGCATGAAGAGTCTCATCCTTCATGCATGATTACGAACATTCCATATAGGATTTGCATTATTTATATGGAAATGTGATCAACGCTTTCATGGTTGTTATCAGATGTGCATTTTAGTAAGTGAGTAGCCCTCAGAGAAGAATTTCTACAGCATTTCTCACCCTTGCTTAGGGACCCTTCGTGCATGGGGGTGTATAGGAGACAATCGCCTGACGAGGCCGTGATTATGCAGAAGGCTGATGTGTGGCCTTGATATTACCTTTGAGTAATACTTTTGTAAAAATATTTCATATAAAAGAATTGTAACTAAATTTTCGAGACTATCGCCTAAATAGTCGTAGTATGTAATTATGGTAAAGAGGTCGGATCGAACTCTACGAATCGTAATCGAAAGTGTTTTATTTTCATATTTTAGATTTAAATGTGAATGATTGAGTCCCGATAAAGGGATGCTTTATCGGGATATGGTGCATGGACCCTATGGGGTTAATACTATCATTGAGACCCTAGATAGGTTATGAGATTATAATCAAGTGCTGCATTGTATATCGGGTAGAGCTCCTGAACAGCGAGACTTTCGCCTCGATTCGCAAAATATAGATCCCGACAAATGGGACACAATAGCAGGGTACTGGTCACCCGAATCCACAGAATTCCATGGATTGACGGGGTTGTCAACGGACTTCGGCCTGGGGGTATCACACACCCCGTCCACCCGCCCTAGGGCTCACCCATATCGCCTCGCTCGCCCGGGCTAGGCTGCACCCTAGCCCACGGGGGCCATAAGCAAATGCAAAGGCCGGGCCTCGATCATCGACCAATCACCGTTTAATTAGCCTCGCTTATGTGCTTTTCCATTATTCCGAGCTGCGCTCGACTTAGCTCCGGCTGGAAACCCCTAATCGCACTTGACGAGCTCCAAGGGTTCCCATTTAACAACCATGGAGCATGCATACTATATGATTGTCCAATTATATGATTAATTATTCCAAAGGTCAAGAGTCTATCTAAAAATTTTACTATCTCTAATTTAAAATTTTTTTGTGGCCATTTTAAAAACTTAAATATTATATTATAATATTTTATAATTCATTTATGTGTATAGCACTTTTATTTCTTTATGATCATTCTAATGAAATCTTCAAAAACATTGTCCTTACTCCTTAGACTTCATTAGGTACACATAATTACATGTAAAACAACTATTCATAGAAATTAATATTAATAATAATAATCAACATCATCATAATCATAATCATTCTAATTGGAGGTATATACCGATACAAATCTGGTTTGTTCAAATACTCAATCCTATACTTGGCATGTTTGTTTATCTTTTGAAATCGCGTGATTTTCAAGCATTTAAAAACAAAGGAGACAAAGAAAAACAAGGAAACAACATCCGGTTACCATCTTTTTCTTTCCAAAACACGACGAACACAAAACACACTAAATTCAAATAACTAGAGCAATTTTCAAATAATAACAAAATAATGTTTTCAAAAACTATTCTTAAGAATAATTTTCAAAGTAGGAACCAAACATGCCCTTACATTACTCTTAGGATTAAGTTAATTTGCACTCACTACAAGAAAAGCATATGACGCTTTATAATAGTCACTGTAAACCAAAGGTGTCATTACCACTAACACCATAGAGGGTACCACACAGACAATAGGTGCTTTGTGCTTGAATTTTATCACCCTTCCAACACCTCTCACGTGCGGTTTCATTTATAATACAATGTTAATCACTATCCTTACCTACAACTTTTGTGCTTGTTGGATTTGGATTTAATATGAATATCATGCCTTTTAACATTTATGAAGGATATGGTTGATCAACCCATAAATTATCTAAAATTATAATAATAAATCATTTTCTAAAATTATCTAAACAAAATATATTAAAATATTATTCTTATAGTTTAGTTAGAAATAGTTTTGTTTTAGAAATTTTGGCATTAATAAATATTACAACCAAGAAATTTATTTCTAAAAAAATTAACCAATTAAACAAGAAATGAGATTATTATTTAAAGAAAAATAAAGTAAAACACTTTATTCTAAAATTATCTAAAAATATATTAAAATATGCTTCTCTATAATTAATTATATAGAAATTAATTATAAGATTATTATTTAAATAATAATAATAAATCAATTTATTCCAAAATTTGGAAAAAATATATTAAAATATTCTTCTATAATTTATTTGGAAAGAGTTTTTAGAAAATTTGAAGTATTTTAAAATATTACAACCTAAAAATTTATTTCTAAAACAATTGAACAATTAAAGAAGAAATAAGATTATTATTAATTAAAGAAGAAATAAGATTATTATTTATAGAAAAAAAATATAATAAATAACTTTATTCCAACACTATCTAAACAAAATATATGAAAATATTATTCTTTATAATTACTTGTATAGAAATGACTAAGATATAAATTAATTTACTATGCATAAAAATTCTTACTTTATTTTTATATATCAATGATCCATATGCAAAACAATAAGCTTTTTTACATTGTCTTTCTAATTAATATAAATAGTAAAATGACCATGGAGTTATAAAATTTAAAATACATGGTGTCATTTTCAGAAAATGACACCATAAATCTAAAAAAAATCAATATGTTGACACTTTTAAAAAATGACATCATAATCTAAAATTAGCACAATCTAGTTACTTCAACACAAATTTTTTAATTTCATATGGCATCATTTTTCAGAGAACGACACCATAAATCGAATAATTGCTCCTTAACTAAATATTTTTATATGATGTGTCACCTATATGAACTTTAAGTCATATGGTGTCATTATTTTAAAAAATAACACCAAAAGTAGTGACATCATAAATTGTTTTTTTAGTAGTGACTGATCACACTTTCAAAAAAAAAAAAATTTGTCCAAATACTCTACCAACATGAAAACACTTAACCCATAGAAGTAAATCAATAATTTTTATTTACTTGTAGTATTTGATTTAAATAAATCTTCATTGACATATGCTTTTTCAATCAAAATATTTTAGTTATTGTACAAATCTTCGAGAACTCACCTCAACTGTCACTTGAGGGGATTCTTGAAAGCAGGGGTTTAGAACAACTTCTTTGGTTCATAGAATTAATAAATCAAATATAACAAAATACACTTTTCAACCAATTATGTCAATTAAGGGTTCAAAGCCACAACTTAAGTTAAATCCTTACAAACATAATAATCACATAACCAATCCCTTTCCCAAAAGGTGCTTAGCCTTCCATCATCGGATTACACATACCACTTAAGAAGTCATAATAGAACAGATTATAATCAAGAAAACAGGAAAAGAATTCAAACAATGTTTTCTGCTTCCTATTTATAGTCTAATCATTGCTTGGCAGGAATTCTAGGTAGATTTTGTGGACTTTTATGCAAACCCATAAGATGATGTGTCGCGACATTGTTCTATTCATCTGTGTCTAAGGCATTATCGTGATGTTGCTGCGACACTCAACATATGATTTTTCCTTTGAGATTGAATTGAGACTATCGTGACATTATTTTGATTGTCGCTACCTTTGATTAGTACTTAAAAAGTGCTATTTTGAACCCTGTTTATTTCAGGTTTTGAGCACTTTTTATGTACTAATCAGCGTAATTAACCTGATTTGCAGATTAAGGTCCCTACTATTCTACTGATAGCATTTTGTGGCAAATTTTGCAGTTTTTGCGAGCTAATCGTGCCAAAATTGTTGAGTCGATCTAAGCATGAAGAATTCGAGTCAAACTCAGCATCGTAGATCAGAGACTAAGAGGAAAGAAGAGTAGAAAACAGAAGAAAATGATGCACAACAAATTTTGGTCACAACTCGCGAAATCGCTTCCCGCTCGCTACTCATTCATCCCGCAATCTGCTCACATTTCAAAGACCGGCTCACCTGCTTGTTCACGCTGAGATTTTTTGTTACAAATTTTCATTTCTTCCCATTTTATCCCTTATATTAGCTTTTGGTTTTGGTTGGTTTTGTAATTTCCTTGCTCTCCCAGCACTATAAGCTAAGTCAAGCCTCAGAAATCAACTCTCAATCACCAATAAATTGACGGGAGAAGCTACTTCTCTACTTTGCCTTTCTCGCTTCATTTTCTTGCACTTTCGGGCAGCCAAACACCCTCTAAGGATGACAACTGGAGGATGAGCAAGCCTAAACCTCGTCTCCTCGGGAAGGTATATCGCCGGGCGCACGATCCCGAGGCCACGGTGAGGTCCCCGCTTTTCACGCAGTAGTCACTGCCGTCTGTGTTCTCCTTTAACTCGGTGTAGATCCCTTCAATTCATGTTGAATGGTCAGTACTTGGTAATCTTTTATTGCTCACTTGATGCTTATTGCATTAGATCTCATGATGTCTATTAGTTACTATTTATTACCCATTGTAACGCCGAAATAAGGAGACTCGTTTGAACTGATTGAGAACATAAATGGCTAGTGAATGCCATTTTCAAAAGGATAATTATTTTGGGTTAGGTTTTATAGCTAAATGAAGATCCGGTTCGGGAGATGACTATAGGTCATCCTCCCCAACGCGAGGAAATGACCCCGAGGACCTCTCAGCCGACTCGTAGAACTCAGATCCAAGAGTCTCGATAGCTCAAGGAGTTATATTTACAATTTTTTACTTAATGATTTTCGCCTTACAATCATTGAAACCCCCGTTTTTACAAAATCCCATAATCCAAATTGAAATTCATCATTTTGAGCGACAGTAAATCATTTGTGCAAAGAAACCCATCCCCGTGTTCGAATTCCAGAGCCGCTTATACTGTGAGTAGCTTCATACTACAGTAGGAGGAATTTAGATATAAATTTTGTTGATTTGATCACCCTATCGTGGCACGACCAAATGGCGCCGCTGTCGGGATGGTGCCTGCGCGAATGATGACTGCTGAACACTTGTGATCCCCACTACAAGTCTCTCGTGAATTTTCTTGTATATATATCTTTTAGTGTTTTCAATGTGTTTAATTTTGTTTCTCATTTTATTTTGTTTTTAGCACCCTTACCCCTTTTTGGTAGAGTTGTTTTTTTCCTTGTCTGGTGTTTGCTTTGTCTCATAGTGTGGGTTCGGTTCCAAGGGGATAGAGTTTCTTAATACAGCTGGAATTTGAACCCAATGGAAAAGGGACAAGAGTTCAAGATGTATGTGGGGTAACCCTAGTGCATATATGTCCATGAGGGATTACAGAAACTAGTCATGGCAAAGTCAGCAACTCGTGGAGAGGAATCCAAATGAATATAGGTCCATGAGGGACTATAGAAACCAATGGATGAGTTCACCATATGTTAGTACTTACAACCATAGTTGGGGGAATTACACAAATTCCTTACGGGAACCAAGACCTCCACATGCACCTCCCGAACCTCCATTATGCTTCAACTCTCGCCAATTCTCAGCCACCACAGTCAATCCTCCATTTGAACAGTCATTTTGGACCTATCAGATAGTGTGACACCCCAAAATCAAATCCGCTGACAACCCGCCAACCCTAATACTCGTGAATGTCGGGTAACCCGACACTACTCACGAAAATCGAGCATAGTCTCCTTTGTACGGGGAGCTATACCCAAATACATAACCTGTCCCAAACAACATCATAAGACATATACATGAGTAAAAACGGCCACTTGGGCCCATACAACAATACTCATCAATATACATCAACTATATACTATAGTTTCAAGAGTTAATAATTTACTCTTATACAACATATATTAAAAGTTTAAAACATTATAATATATGTATCCAACTAAAACACCAAAGCCACAACTCGGCTTTCTTCAAAATCGACCTCTAGGATGAGCCGTCTCCTCGAACACTCCCTGTACATGAAAATAATATTCGCAGACGAGGGTGGTTATGTCGCCGATGGTGGAATCGCCCCAAATGGGTTACTCACTGCCTAAATACGCATACAATGATCAAGTATAATACCTCAGTAAATCGGCGTGATCTACTTGAATGTCTACATGACTGACATGTCCCGAGTTCTCACAGGAAGCTCCCTCACAACACCTAAACATGTATGAGAAACATCGTTTTGAAAACAAAACTTGTTGTTTTGAAAGGCCTGCTTCAGAATCTCGGTAAAAATAATAGGACTACCCCTCTTGGCGAATGTGTTGGAGGAATCTTCCCAAAACAATATGGGCCTCTCGGCGAATGTGGTGTAGGACCATCTCCGGCACCATTATCAGAAAAATACGTACTTGTAGAAATTCGCTTTCCAAATCATGTTCGTTTTCTTTCGAATTTTTCATGTCGTGCTTTACTTCTAATTTTCTGGAGTTTTCGGTGCATATGAAATGCATTATGCCATTTCTAAACGTTTCAACACAACACATGCTGTACGTCATGTGCATATGGTAAGCATCTCATTCAAATCTTGCAAACATGACATGAATTCTCGATCAATTACCCAAGGTAGCTCACATGGGCTGAATTAACAAACATAAACAATTACCATTTTGAATCAACTGACCGCCCACACACGTTTTCTCCGCAAAATATTTGTGAACACTATTGTGCGAACGGTGCGGCTCCCCTCGGGTTCTTGTTTAAAGCCAATCTAAATCTATCGGTTCCACTTTTGTAGGAACCAGATTTCATAATAATTTGGAGCCTCATGTACACCTGGGCTGAATTTATAGCAGCCAATTATACACTGCCCGGCCCGATGGTCGAATTTGGTGTCACGGGCCAGCCAATGGGTTCCATAATTTTCCGCCGGTCCCCAAGTTTCAGGGACCGATCTAGCCTCAACATTCAAAAGACCCATGATAACAGATAATCAACAAAACGCGTCAAAGTAAACAAGTAGGATAAAACCCACCTCCACGGGTTTGTGAAACTCTAAGAAAGCCGTACCTACGTGTTGCCACTGCCAGCGTAAAAGCGACTTCCTTCACTTGCTCAGGAGGAATCGGCCGTTAGGTTAAGCCGGGATCTTAAGAAAATTACTCTCTCTCTACAAATCGAAATCTCTGGCCCACTTTGCACTTTAAAGTTCTGTGTTTTTGGGTGCTTTAATAAGTGGGAATGACAACTGTACACTCTCTTTATTCCTATTATCGTTTCAAACTAATTTTAAATAGTATAAATCATTTGGCGCTATCTCGACCGTCAGTTTTAAATGGTTTCTCTCTTTATCTGACATCGTATGATCACGTGTTATAAGGTGACTTTTGTCCCGCGTGCATATTGTTTTGAAGCGCGTATCGCGGTCACGCCAGCGTCTGAAGAATTCGGCCCCGTCGCTGGAATTGGCGAAATTCGACGTGTTAGCTAGATTTTGTGGGCGAATCCAGCGGTGAAGTTGGTTTTAGATCATCAGGATCTGAAGAATTTTCGGATTTTGACGAAATTACGATTTTGACCTTTTCCATAAGTGGAATTTTTTCTTAGATCTTACATAAGTGGATGTTTTATTGGCGGAAACGAGAGGATAATGCCCATTTGAATCTGAGGCCATCAGCATGGAAGACAATTTGAACAAGAAATTAGATGGTGAAAAAATGTTTGAGCATAGAAGTGTGGGACAATCACATAGACTCCTTAAACCTCATGGATCCAACAACAATGTCCACCGGAGGAAGAGTGCAGTGACACCATGGTAGGGAAGCCGGTGTCGACCATGACTCTATGGGGCTTATAGAGGATTTTGACGGGTTAGCCACGGAAGGGTTGTGGAATCTGGAATATGTGTCTTGTTGTTTTCAAGGGAGAAGAAAGAAGAAATCCCCTTCCCATATGCCCGAGGAAGGCGGTGGAAAAAGCGTTGAAGAGCTGGCTTGTTTTGAATCCATTTCCCACCAACAACCCACTACTAGTAGCCCCTCCACGACCAAGTGTACATTTTGCCTACACCTGAAGCATACCCAACACCTGAAACACCATCTCCAAAAGGCCACCCCATTTGCACTGCCTTAGCTACATAATTTTAGCAAGTTAGTGGCACCTTGCTTTGAATTTTGCATTACATCAAAGAAATTGGTAGTTTGCTCATATTGCATGGCATAGTGGATGTATGAACAAGCTAGTTCGGGTTTGGAACTGAACCTCAAGATTCTACTAGGCTCCACCGGTTCCTCTGCTGGCCCCGACGAGACGTGACAGGCGGTTTAGTGAATAAAGTTCACTCATTTTTGCACGATTTTTCTTTTTTTTTATTTTGTTTTATTTTAGTTTATTTTGATTTCTTTAATTTTTCTTTTTAGATTTTCTCTAATTTTTAAGTTAATCTTTATTATAGCTTGTTTTTCACTTTTCTGCAATTTTTCTTCTATTAATTTTTGCAGTTTGTGTGAAAATTTTGAAGCAGGAATGAAGATCGAGCGAGGAAAAGAGAGAATTTTTCGCTACAGTGGCAAATTTTCGCTAGTGTAGCGAATTTTCACTCCACTACCTATTTTGCCTCCGTTTTGTTTTTGAATAACTTTTTCATCCGAACTTCGTTTTAGGCGTTCTTGGTACCGTTGGAAAGCTTAGAAATTAATAGAATATAAATATAACAAGAAGAACTTGAATTTTTTATTAAAGGTGAAATTTTTCAAAATGCTCTAATTGGTCATTTTCCTCTCTTTTTCTTCTTCTAACTTGTTCATTTGAAGCTAAGCGGGAGTTAATAAGGTGTCGATGGAAAGCTTGCAGTCTCTATCCAACAGCGAGAACATCACATCAAGGGAGGTAGCACTTCCTTCTTTTCAATCAGAGCCCCATTGTGGACAATGAGATATTTGGCGGTTGGGAGAGTTAGCGAAGGAAGTGGCTTTACATTATGTTTTTTGTTACTATTTTTAATGTGCAAGCCCATTTTGTGATGTTCAGTGGCTTGCTGGTTTTCCTTTTTGTGAAGCTGTTATACTATACAACTTATTTTTTCATTTTTTGCACCCATTTTTTTTGTGGTTTTGCCTAACCTGTAGTTTGAAAAATTGAAGCACTGTCCAATTCTATTGATGTTAGATTGGTTCCGGCATGCCTAGTTAGTGGATGATCGAGTTGAACTCTTGTTGCTTCGACCATTTTCTTCCACCTTTAGCTATCCACACAATGTGCACATCGGGTTTCTTCAAATAAGGGTGAAAAACTACACGACCTCCTAAACTTTGCAATAACCTACCTAGTTTGACAGGCCACCTTTAATAGGTTAGGACCCACAACGAATAGAAAGGCCCATGTGTCTTCAAAATAATAAAGAAGTGAAAAGAAAAAAGAAAAAAAAGAAAAGAAAAAGAAAAAAAGAAAAGAAAAATTACGATGTTTTGCCTGAAACCAGAGCCACGGTTCCGGTATATGGCGAACCTTGAAAGCCGGTGCCACTGAAAGCCATACGGTTGAGAACCGACTTAGTGCTCATTACGAGTGGATGGGTGGAGTTTAGCAAGTTGTAGGTGTTGGAGTTTCAAATCGTCTGGTCCAGGGTGAGAGCACGAGAGTTAGTGGTCGAAAGATCCTCATGACTTGGTGCCGCCTTAGTGGTTGGGAGTCATCGTAGATCCCGTTACATGGACTTTGGTGGTCGATTCCTCGACGTTGCACCCACCCACAACACAAAAGAGTTGTGAAATAAAGAGTGGGTCTGATCTATTTGGGTGGTTAGCATGCTAGGTTGTGGCAATAGCACGGTTGGGAGAGTACGGTAGCAATTTATTGTTGAGAAGCGATCAAGCGAAACACTTAGGTTTTGGTGGAAGTCTTTGGTTGATTCGTGAAGGAGGCTCTTTTGATACTCAATTTTGTATGACATTCATTCTCGAAGATAGTTATTGGGCAAGGGATTCAGTGATTCTCATCGAGGGTTAGGCATTACTCATTCACAACCTTTTTGAAATATAATAACTTTTGTGAACATAATTTTTATTTTGTTTTGTATGCTCTCTCTCTCTTTCTTTCTTTCATTGCTAAGGGACTAGCAATGTGTAGGTTGGGGGTGTGATTAGTACCAAAGGGTTCTATTTTGAACCCACCATTTGTTTGGGTTTTGGGCTGCTTGCATGTATGTCGGCGTGTCTTTGATTTGCACATTAAGGTCCCTACTATTCTACGGTATTTTGTATGGCAAATTTTTGCGGTTTTACCGAAGCTAATGGTGCCAAAATTGTTGAGTCGATCAAGCATGAAGAATTGAGTCAAACTCGGCGTGTATATACACGAGAGACCAAGAGGAAGAAGAGTAAGAGAAAAGAAAATGAAGCATAGCAAATTTTAGTGCAACTGCGAGTAACTCTGCGCCACTATTCATCTGCAAGCCCATTCAATTTCCAGCTTTGTTCACACAACATTCCTACTTGAGATTTTTGTTACACAATTTTTCGTTTCTTCCCATTTTATCCCTTATATTAGCTTTTGGTTTTGGTTGGTTTTGTAATTTCCCTTGCTTTGAGCACTATATAAGCTCAGTCAAGCTCTTGTAAAATGAACTCTCAATCAGTCAATAAAAATTGACGAGAGAAGATTTCAGCTCTCCCGCCTTGCTCACTTTCTCTCCCTTTTCTCTCACTTTCTTAGCTTTCACAGGCGACCCAAACACCCTCAAGGATGACAACTTGGAGGATGGCGACTAAGCCGTTCCTCCTTGAAGCGAAGAATTTGTTAGCGTACGATGCCGGAGGCTACTTGGAGGTCCCACATTGTTTTTCAAGCGGGGGTAGTCAGCTGTAGATGCGTGTTCTCATTTTAGTAAGTGCCAGATCACTTGGGTTAATGATGGTGGTCGTGCCAGTAATCTTTTAGTGCTCACTTGGGTACTTTACATTACTAGATCTCGTGGTGTTCATTGGTTATCATTTATTACCCATTGTGAGTCAGAGACTCAGTTTGAGACGTGGAACATAAATAGCTAGTGAATGCCATTTTTCAAAGGATAATTATTTTTTGGGATTTATGTTTTATAGCTAAATGAAGATCCGGTTCGGGAGATGAGCTTCTGCGGTCATCCCTCCTGACTTGAATGACCAGGGACCTCTGGTGACACTGTAGAGCTTGCATCGATGGCGATAGTTTTGGGGTTCTATTTTTGATTTTTACTTGAGCTGTTTCCAGGTTGCGATCATTGAAACCCTTTGTTTTTACAAAATCCATGATCCAGATTGGAAATTCACATTTTGAGGCTTATGGTAAATCATTTGTGCGAAAACCATCCTGTGTTCGACCCTGGCCAGCTATCTGCGATAGCTTTGCTGCTTGATGGGAGGAATTTAGGATATAAATTTTGGTGGATTGGGATCACCTGGCGTAGCGCAGAATCAACCTTCCCTTCCAATCTTGTGTCTTCAAGTGCGGCCGTGACACTTTGTCCTCGTGATGTACAAGCGTCAACCTGCAGCAATATGAATGTCGCGCGTAATACGTTTGTCGCAACCGCGTGAGTTCTTTGGTTGGTCTTTAGGGGTGTAAGTGACATTCTGCTTTCGGCACTTCCGCACGCGCGGGCCGATCTTGACAATTTGTGAGTATCACGATATTGTTCAGTTGTTTCTCTAGGAATCCTTCACATTGCTCCTGCGACGCAAATTTGCAATCGTAACACTACTTAGCCATGCGGCTTTTTTTATGTCGCGAGATATGTTGAGGTGTCGAGTCTTAGTCTATTTTCTCTTTGGTCCTTTTGCTATTGCAATAGTGATTGTGATGTCGTGACGCTTCTTGCTACTGCCGCGATCAATTAAGCACATTTCTTGCTCTTTTTGTTTTTTTTTTTTTTTTAATATTGAGTTCCCACAAAACTAATAATTTTTGTGGTAGAATTCCATAATTTTGCATTAAAGTGGCATTAAGACCTGAAATATATGTACATCCAAAATGGACTTAAAGATATATAATTTCATACTCATCACACATTCTTGCATTGGAGAGACTCCTCTAGCCCAAACTACTTTGAATTCTCCTAGGACTTCACATTATTTCATCAAGTCTCCATCAATTTGTGGCTTTAGGGCGGACATGTTCATGTAAAACCCTTGAGACAAAGATATGGACAATCTCAAATGACATGGTGTGTAGTTGTCGTCGCGCAGTGTAGTGTATGGGTTGTCGTTGTTTTAAATTACGACGTCATGATTATCAAATGTCTTGGTGCGGTGTTTGTTTGTAAATCGTCGTGGTGTGACGGCTTATTTGTGTAGGATGATTAGTAGCGAAAATATATTACGTCGGCGTAAATCAAATCGATGGTCAATATATCTTTGCCGCAATGAGTCATATATATTCTAGTCACAATAGTAAAATCAAATGTGTGGACTTAGCTATCAAACGTATAGGCTTTGAACTGATTTTCATTATGCTATTAATCTGGATGTTATTTAATTCTCTATGGTTTTTAGTTATTTTGATTACATATTTCAATCGATGTATTACTAATTTGAATCGATAAAATTATTATATTCAAAGTAAAATAATTTTTAGCATGTAATTTAAGTAAAAATTAAATGCAACATCTCAGTGAGCAACCTTAGAATAAATCATTAATTTCAAATTTTATTTTTCCATCATCAAAATTGAGATTACGAATAAATCATTAGTTTAAATATATATGGCGTCATTAAAAATTAAAATAAAACAAATCTTGAGGTTCTAAATTATTTATTTCATCAGAAAAACACGCAGAGTGATTTAATAGTAAAGATTTTTATTTTTATTTATTTTCTGAGAATATTGATTATAAAATATTTCCAAAATATTTTTAGCAGTAAATTATCTTATTTTTATTTTGAGATTTTCTAAATGTTTGAATTGTCCGGAAAGCTGTCCTAATTGAGGAAAGAAATCCAAAGATCTTAGAAATTTAATATATAGGAGAAGGAAAAAGATAGGCTGAGATATGAAATACATATATATATTTGTCATTTTAAATTGTTTTTAAAAGTATTTCAAAGGTACATATAATTTCGTTTTATCGATATTTAATGTAAAAATATATCATACTCATCGATATATCCTTGTTTATCAATCCATAAGAGTTTTTTTTTTTTTTTTTTTTTTTTTTGAAGAAAGAGTATTTATAATAACATGAATATCACAAAATGTTAAAAATACTCTATACCCTTTTTTCTCCATAAAATATGAGTCGCATTACAACACAACCGTACAAAAACCCTATGTACATGGTTTTTCGATTTGATTTTAATATATAAAATTGGTTTGATTCAATTTATAGATAATAACCGATTAAAGTGTTTAAATCGATGGATTCAGTTCGAGTTCACAAATCGAGGTAAAACTAAAATTTAATTTTTTATTTTTTAAAATTTTAATCTTAAAAATATAAAAATAAAACTAATATATATTTAATGTTATCAAAAAAATCCATAATTTTTAACTTTTTAAAAATAATAGAATTAATTTTGTTATTCAATAAATAGTTTCTAGAAAATGAAAAACATAAATATAAATAAAAATATTATTATTTTGAAGATTTATATGGATCCACCATTATAATGAACACAACAAGTAGTATAAATTTTTTTTAAGAAAATTTCAAAATTTTATAAAAACATAAAAGCTTAAAAGACTGGGAACTCATAACCCATTAAAATTTTGAGAGTTCCAAAAACTAAACCTAACATAGTTGTGTTTTTCTTTTTTATATTTTGAAACTAAGATCGACGACCAACTGTGATTGCTCAATTTTAAAATTGAATATAAAAATTATTTTAAAATATTTCAAAATCGGATTGATTGGTTTCAATTTGATCGATTTTTTCCATTTAATGGATTCTATGGACACCCCTAACCACTATTGGTGTGGAGCTCAACTCTCCTCGTGCTATTACTACTTTAATTCCTATCTAGTTAATGGGTGTCACTCATTCCTCCAAAATTCATGACCTTTTTTTGGCTGAAGAGTTTGATTCCGGTACGAGTATCTCTCTCCTTCCGTCTCATCATCTCTCTTGCACCTCCCTTTTACCATTTTCTGGACAGCCTTTGTGGGTGAATAAAAATATGATTCTTTGCAACGTGGCCCCGGTTTTGCTATTGGATTTTCTAATAGAAGTGACTTTGTTCGACATTATTTAAAATATATTTGATGGCGCTTTTAGCCATAAATTATTTGTAACAATGTTTTCTAGTTAATAATTCAAAAAATGGGTGCCACTTGAGGCTATTAAGCAAATAGGATCTCAAATTGATTGGATTACATAATATATCTCTTTCCCGACTTGGATTATCAAAACTTTTTTTTTTTTTTTCTGAGCAATTTTTGCATTGCCTCTAGGAGCAATGTGAAATTTTCGCACTGCCTTCTAGAGGTAAAATGGGGTAGCAAAACTGGGCAACAGTGCCAAATTTCCCTCTACTAGTGGGAGCAGTGCGAAAATGGATGCTTGGCAATGCGAAATGCTCCAGGTTTTCCTCCAAGCCTTCATCTTCTCATGTAGTCATCCTATCAAGGTCCCAACTCATTATAAATTTAGCTGCTAAACATAAGCTCACACAAGATATCTTAAGATGTTCTCATTACTTTACTTCATGATTCAAGAGCCGTTAAAATGCCTAAAAAGACATAAAAACACATTAATACTCAGAAGACATCATAAATAATAATGGGTTATCGAGCCAACAACTTATAATTGGTTAAGTATGAGTTTCCAAAACAAAAGGCTTTTAAAATAGAAATTAAATTGAAAAATGCTCTTTTGAGTGGTTATCAAACATTAATCTACTTTTAACTAAAAAGATAATGTGTTTATCGAATTAACAAGGAAAAAGAAATACATGTATTATATGATTAAATGCACTTATTAAGAGTAGTATTTAATTCAGAATTTTAAAGATATTTATAGACTTTTTAAAACGGCTTTTGTGCAAAAATTTATGAATTTTTTAGGCTTTTATAGAGTACAAATGTATGGATTACTTTAATGTAAACTTTTAATTTGAGAGCTTTTATAGTCTCTCACGAACTTTTCTAAACATTGATGAACTTTAATAACTTAATAAAAAGTAGGATTTATGGTGTATTACTCCATCTAGTTTGAACCATTGAATCATAGATCAATTCTGAAGTACTTAATAGATGGCATGTAACACCAATGGATAAAAATGAATGTTATGGTATTGTCACTGTTGGAAATGTGAATGAAATTAATAATTTCGCTATTTCGTAAAAAGCTCATTTTTCTAAGTCTTTGAAAAGCCTAAACCATTGGCATTCCAGAAGTGAGTAGTCAAGTTTATCTCTGGGCTTAGTTTCATATAGGATGTTAGAATTGTAAGACCCGAGAAAAATTCCACTTTCAAAAGGCAAAATCGTAATTTCTCGGTAAAAAATCCGAAAATTTTCTAGATCCTCGATGACGAAACGATTTCACTGTTGAACGCCCCACGAAATCTAGCTACCACGTCAAATTTCACGAATCTCCAAGACGTCTGGAATTTGCATCGTTTTTGAGACACCGTAGTATCGGTGTCGTGAAACGATATGTGACGCGACAAAAGTCAATTGATTATTAATGTACTCATGTGACATGTTGCATGAGAAAGAGATGATGGAAATGGACTACTAGATAGTGCAAAGTGGCAAAAAATCTAGAAGAAGGGACACAGAATTTCAAATTTTGAATGAGAATGGGACAAAAGACGAATCAAGAGTTCACTTTCCCCGACGAAGACCAAAACGGCAGTGTGCTAGGCTGGAGATGCAGAAACTGGAATTTTGATTTTTCTAGAGAGAGAGAGAGAGCTCCTTCTCTCTAGGTTTACGACCAATCGGACTTTCGGATTTCTTCTGCCAAGAATAGGTGCTGGGTTCCACGTGATCGGTGACCACGTCACGTACTAGCTTTTAAGGAGTTTCGACAAACTCCGTGAGGTAGGGGTTTTATCCTACTTGAGTTTACTCTTGATTTAAGTGTTTTGTGGATGACTGAGTTGATTGAGGCCGTGAGGGGCCGTTTGATCGGTCCCAAAACTTGGGACTGAATTGTTGAAAATTTTTGGAGACCATTCGAAAGAAGTAGTGACACTCACCTGAATTGCTCAGCAATTGGTGTTGGAATTTGTGTAATAAATTGTGTTTTGGTGAGTAGGAGGCCGGAAATGGGCATGGAATTCAGTTCCACCAAGAGGAACCGATGTTGGATGAGTGGGTCGCACTTCACCCGACAACCCACTTGTTGCTGGGACCTCCAAAAACAAATTCCGTTTGTGTGAAATGGACAAAAAAAGTTCGCGTGTCAGTGCTTGACATTGTCGTCTTAATACCGAGCTGTATAGGGAATTGGGTGAGGTTAACGTACGAACTTTGTGTATTATCATGAGGTCACAATTATAATGGATTATAATCGTGTGTAGACCATTGAGATGAGATAAAGGATTAGCTCAAGCGAGCAAATTCCGGAGTCGGGTCGAACAAAGAAATTAATAGGTTAATGCGTGATATGTTAACATGATGCCATAGTTATATAGAATATAATTGTGGGTGTAGGTGTTGACCGACCAAAACGCATATACAAATTTAGTTGCACAATTACCAAAGGACTATTGTCTAATCCCCGAAAACTGCACCATAAAAACTTGTTGAGACCAAAAATCTCCTGTATTAATCATTTTCAATTTTGGTTTTGGCCTCATATACCCGCAGGCGCACGTGCCTACGCAATAAATGGATATAAGTCCGCATATCGATCCTACGTAGATCTCAAGAATTTTAAATCAACTACCCCGACTACTCAAGCTCCATACTATCTGACCATAAAGTGATATCGGGTCCGCCTTTAAGAAGCCGGATATTATACTAAAGACGAGTAAAATAAATGAACAATCAAATAAACCGAATATAAAGAATAAAGAATAAAGAACAAAGAATGGTTAAGAAAAATAAATGGACACTCGAATAATTATCTTTCGAGGACACATCAAGTATATTGCTATATGGCACACCTCGTAGTTAATACCGATAAAACTTCGAATATTTCAGGTTTTAAAATCGGGCCCAAGGCGCTTAGCAAGAAAGCTGATCTCTCCACACTCCACATTCTCATTATCTAATTTTTCCCCGATTCTTTCTCAAGACAGTGGAACGAGATAACTACTTTTAAAAGGAATTTCCTTAACTGGTATTTTTCTTTTTCTCGCAATACTTCATACCCATTTTACGGATCAAACCTTAGCTCCCAAGTTACTTCCAATAAGCAAGGATATACAACTTCCGTGTTACTCTTCCTCGAAATTAGAATAGATCACCCCTCTCCTTGATTAGATCTCGCCTAACACCGGATCGGGCCTCACTATCCACTGAGGTGAACTCTTTGCTTGTTTAAATCTTCGATAACTCGCTCAACTCGTTTCGATTTCAAGTGAGAAGAGGATTTATCCAAGTAACTTACAAAGCTCATTATTTTCATGATGTTAATATACCTTCAAAGAAATGTTCACAACTCTCGTGAATGTCTTCTCTCGTGTCACTCCAGGACCTCCTTGAAATCAGCAATGAAAACAAATCTTAAACTATAAGAAACCGACATTCGCATCCGTAAAACATTAAACCCAAAACCGTGGCGAAATTCATAAACTCCGAAATTCACAAGTCATTGAAACGACTACGTGAAAGATAATTTTTGACTATAGCGCATTCACTTAATGGTGCCTGATTCCTCACCATCAATTACATCGCTTACAAAGATTCCTCCGATCATGAATAATCGCACTAAACCGAAAGTCTAATTCCGTAAATTCCGTCTCGAACTTCAAACATTCCAGGTAGTAATTTGAAACGAATAGAATTCTGCATTCAGCTTCTGCTCAAAAACGATAACACCCAGATCCAGAAAATAAAACGAAAACTAGAACGATAAATCTAATCTAATCTCTAACTACCAACATTGAAGAAAAGAAAAGAAAAGAAAAGAAAACTAAAAGGAAAATAAAGAAAATGAGCCTTCAGCTACCTGCACTCTCGCTCAGACGCCGCTGCCGCTTCATCCGTAGCCGCTATTTATAAGGTTTCGCCGGGCCCTAATTCCAATGCGCTTTGTGATTCCAAAGTGGATCGTCTAAGTTACTGCTCAAGTCGCGACCTCAACTCCCTTGTCGCGGAGCATCATCCATGTCGCGATCGATCTCACGCCGCACATCAACTTAATCTCAACAAATTTCTCTTCAATCGATAGCCGATGTCGAAGATCGATCCTCGTCGCGACATCGCTTTTATGCCCTGCGTTTCAATTGGTCTCTCCCCATTGCCGCTGACATCGATATCTCACGCGACATCGCATATCTTGTCGCCACATCGCCAAGTCTTCTCGCAGCTCTTCAACCTGACGCTGCTCATGATGTCGCTAATTTCAATCTCTTGTCGCGATATCGCTTATGTCTCTTTGAGGCTTCACCGGTTGCTTTCGTGTCGCTGACTTCGCCTTCACGCGATAACAGCCTCTTTCGCGACCTTAGCTCATCCTTCCCCAAACCCGCTATACTTCGCGATTTTCTGCCGCGACTCTCCATCCCGAGTCGCGACATATCAACCCTTTGTCGCGACATCACGATGTCGCCGCGACATCGCTTTCCTGGGCCTTCGTTAATCCTCGCCGCTATCTCGTGATTCCCCGCCGCGACTACCGCTTATTTCTTCACTTATCCTCGATGTCGCCACCTCATATCTGACCGGTGAAGCCCAAAACCGCATCAATGAATCAACCATTTGTTTCCATTCCCGCCCAAACATACTTCGTGATTTTTATTCCACCATTTGTCGTGATTTTTCCACCCTTTCTTTTCTTTCTTTTATACTCCCCGCAAATAACAAATTTGGTGAGTTTCTTCATATTTCGCATCTTAATTATTCCTTTTTACATTAAAATCAAACGTAAAAATGGACTAAAATGTATGAGACTTTTCACTTCATCAAACTCCCCCTAAATCCTAAAATTTTGCTCAGTCTCTCAAGCAAAGAAAAAGAAAGAATTGTTTGTCCTCAAACAAAAGGACATTTTTCTGCTTTCTTTTTGTTTTTGGGTGCGAGAAGTCAATTTAATTGAAATACAAGGATTGCATTGTTTTCTGCACATCTAGCTTCAAGTCCATTTCAAGGTTGATTTCTACTCTTTATAGTATACAAAACTAAACTGTTGAAATTGTTTTACAAACAACATAATCATTGGATCCTGTTGAAAAATAAATTGTTTTCATTTCTCATCTCATAATTATTCACTTAACTCCCTGTGTCTTTCACGCTTTTTACTCGTTTATTGCCTTCCAAATTCCATAAGCTTGTTGTTTTATATTGATCTCCACTAATGTAGGTAATTCCATCCTTCAAGATCAATCGTCTTTTTTGCTTGTAATGTTAGTTTTGGGTAAGGGTAGGTGGGATACGCCGAACTCGTTTAGATTACCCCGAACTTTTCTCTCTTTCTCTTTCTCACCACGCCTTTTTCCTTGTAGTTACTTTAATAAACTCCCCAAACTTTATTTTTTGGGATATTCTCCTTTGATTTCTTCTATTCTAACTCCATGCCTCCCATTTCTCATTTGTAATTTAACTGGGAATTTTTGTTTAGTTTCACTATCTGTGATAAGGAAAAGGAAAACTTGCAAACACTGTGCTGTCCTCTCACTCCTTTCAATTCCTTGAGCTCTCAAGAAACCCCAAACCACACTCTCCTCTCTCACAGCTCACTCATGTGCCTTGCACCAGAACTACTAAATCAAATGCCTAAACTTATCATTTTTATAAACATACCACTCATTCACTCTCCTGAACCAATGGTATGCCTTTGTTATTACAGATTATGGGATTGGTTTGAATGGCTTCAAACCCTTCCAAGAAACACTCACTAGTTTCACTGTTGTAATTCAAATTCAGATTTCACTCTAAATCACAATCTAACAAGTTCTAGAACTGGTTAGCCATCATATCACCTCATTAGAGTCTCGATGAATTTTTGTTGATGAGTAGTTAAACTCTTTTAGTATCCAATGTTCCTCGACTCATTGTTCATGCCCTTCACAATCTCAAAAAATATGTTTTGTTCTTCCACTCATTACTTTCCTCTAACTGACTTAACAAAGTAAATTTAAATCACTTGCACTTCAGGTTTCAATGAAATTGTGGCCTCACCGTCTCGTTTCGCTCTTTTGGTTGTTTTTCAAGCTTACTTCCTAAACTGGACATTTATTCATTTCAAAGATTATGACATATCACACTTTATTCTTTGAAATAAATCTTTTAATTTCCCAACTATGCATCACAAAGCAACACAACATTGAACAAACAGATTCAAAATAGCACACAACACTTCAATCAAATTTCATTTTATTTCTCTCGATTCAATTGCAACATTGGATACAATTCAAATGTGGGATAAGGAGGGTAAGGCTGCTAAGGAGGTCAGTTTGGGAAGAAGCTCATCTCTTTCTTTTGGAAGAAAGTAAAGAAAGATATTAGGGGCCTGTGTCTGGGGTGGTATTCAAATGAGCCTGGAACGGGAGTGGAATTTCATTTCTCTCTCTTTCTTCTTCCTTTCTCACCTGATCTTCACGAAGATCTCATTGAGAGATCAACCTTCTTGTTTAGCTTCATCTTGTCTCTTCCCAAGCCATTCATTGTGTTTTCCATTTCAAATGATATATTTCTAAAAAAATTTGGAAAGATTGTTGTTAATCAAATCCAAATTCCTTTCTAAATGATTCTCTCTCGTCGTAGATTCAAAGATTCTATTTCTTGTCTTATCATCCAACCTTATTCTCAAAATCTTGTAGAGACTCAGAAAATTTTAGCTCCTGATTTTGCTCCTCAAATTTGGCTTCTCGTTTCTCAGATCTCTTTTCTTTATCAATGTAGCCAGAGGTCGAGTCACGCTCAACCGATTGTTATAAAAAGCTTCATGACTTAGTTTGAGTTTCTCGTAACAGATTTCAGATCTCTTTCCTTCATTTCTTTTCTTAAACTCTTCCCTGTTGCTTCCAAAATTTTTCTCATCCTGCTTCCTCTCTTCTCGTTCACCTCTTCTCCCCACCGGCCGTTCTTCTTCTCTTTGTAGCTCCATCTCATGCTCCTCTTTTCCTTCCTTGCTTAAATTCTCTCTTCCTCCCACCACTGGTCTCTTCTTTCACCCTTTTTCATAAATGCCTTCTTCTGAATTCTTCTCGTAGGTTCCAACTCCTTCCTCTCTCTTTCATCCATTCTCTTTGCATGGCATTGAGAGCTTCCTCAAGCAAGATCGAATCAAGCTCCTCTCAGGCTCCTCAGTTTTCTCCATGTCGGGAAATTTCTGCTTCGCACAGAGGAGAACCCCCGTTAAGGGAATGGAGAAGTCTATTGGGCTGTCTTCTATCCTGTCCCCGCTGTCTCAGAAATGAAATCATTGTTGTCGTGAGCTCTCTCTCAAGTGCCCCGCCTCCCTGGATCATGAACTTCCAGTTCCTAGCCTTTCACTGTGGCTTCATCTCTTTCTCTACCAAAGACCCCCTTTCTTCCGGGGTTTCTCGTCCTCGCACCCCGTCAGAAGAGTGGTGAAGCTTGGGGTACTTCTTCCTTCCGATTCCCATACTTTCACCCCACTTTCAAACATAGAACGCTGATTGTTGCCGGGTGAGGAACAGTCTCTTATTCCCTTCCATGATACCCATGATAGAATTTTCAAATTAATAACCCTACATTGATCTCAGATCCTTTTAGGATGGCATACAAAGATCACAGCCTTCTTGTTCTCTCACTGCACACGTGCTTGTTGAACCAAAACAGGCTAGAAGTAAACCATACCTTCGCTCCTTTGCTCACAGGCTTCCCTCGCTCAATGTTCTCGGGCCTTCCTTCTCGTTTAGCCGCACCTACCATTTAGTGGAGCTTTCGCAATCTTTCCAAAATCTGGTTTTTTCCAAAAAGTTTCCTGAATTTGGAACCATGCTTGTGCACTGCCATGCCATAGGCCTCACATGGCCTTTAGCTTCATGAAACCGCACTTTCTACCAAAAACCGCTCCATCCCTTCTCTCCTACCAAATTTCAATGAAACTCTCTTACCAGTGCCGTATACCCTGATTTTTGGTGTGCACAGAGACTCTCCCACCCTCTCTCAAGCCTATCATCTCCTCAAGGAGAATGTGATTTTGAATCTCTCTCGTGACAAACCCCTTGCTAGCATAATATTTTTTCCACTGAGTACGCTTCGTTCGACACGAAACTTTTACTTTTCTTTCTTCTCACCTTTCCCTCTTTTTCTCGGCTGGGAGTTTCGCTCTGAGTTTCGGTGTTTCCGATGGCACCTCTCCCGATTGCTCTTCTCGACTAATCTCATTTCATGTTCCTCTCGACTAGCTTCTTTCCTTTCCTCGATTGTTCATGTTCCTCAATCTCGTCAGGTTAGGGACTAGGGTGGGAATTTCAGCCATTGAAATCCAAGAAAAGTTTTCAAAAGGTTTGAAAGCTAGGTTTTCAGGTCGAGATTCATGAGGAAGAAGGTGAATAGCTATGTGGTTCGAGGAATGATGAAAGTTTCCAACGCTTGCAATTCAATCAATGTTTAGGGCTAATTATTGCTTCATTAAAAACACGTCGCGACTTCAAATTTCTCGCCCTCTCTTTTTTTATTTGAGGTCATTGAATTTAGGGTTTTTAAAGTGAGTTAATGGCATTAAAACTCTTTATGTCGCGACATGCTAAGTTTGTCACATAAGTGGGATTTTTTTAGGAATTGTTTGATTATCATGTTGCGACATCCTTTTTATTCCCGTTTTTATTCCCCCAAATATTTCCTACCTTGTCAGTTGTTACGACAACATTTTTCATTTTGAAACTTATTCTCCTGGTCGCGCACTTCACAGCTGTGTCGCGACATATGCCTTCTTCCTTCAATACTACAAATTGCCCTTCAAAATATAAAATCACTACACTTCCAATGTTGAGGTCACATATCATCATGCTCATTATATACAATCTCTTCTGCCACATTCAAGTCTAACTCCAATGATTCAAGGATCTCTTTGAATTCTCTTATTATTTCCTTAATCCCTTTTATATTCCTTCAGCATCTCCTAAAGATTTTAACAAATCAATTCAAGTATCTACAGAATTGGGTTAGGGGAGAAGGTTACCCCCTCTTTTCTCATGTTGTGACTTCTTCGCAAGGTCGAATTGTTCCCCAGAGTTGCCTCTTGCCATTCATGTGTCTTTAAACCTGTAAGCTCACCGCAATATTCAAGAAAAATCTAATTAACTACAATTGATTTATAAAAATTAAATCTATCCTTATAAAAACAAACTTGACCTAAATTTCAGCAACTAAAAAGAAAAATATTTCAAAACTTAAAATCGTAGCACTAAATCCTTATGGCTGCCTCCCATTAGTCAAGCCGCTGAGTCCTTAGTCTGACTTGTTGTCAGAGACTCTTCTTTTTCCTTAAGAAACTACTGAGTTCTTCATTTCCCTTCCCTGTTTAGATAATGCTTTAACCTCTGTCCATTGACCTTGAATTCTTCCCCATTATCGCCCTCACAGCATCAAGCCCAAATGTAAGATTCTGACACCACTCGGTGGTAATGGCCCACTCCATTCGATTTTAATTTCCCGAAACAATTTCGCCTAGAATTAAACAAAGGTAACCCTGCTCCTCGGCTTCTGAACTCTTTTCTCAAAATTCCCTCTGATCATGCCATTTCTTTGTCTTCGTTTCATATTCTAGCATTATCATAGGCTTCATTTCTCACCCTTTTCCAGCTCGTACGCTTGAGCAATCTTTTCTTCCTCGCAGCCCCTTAAATCGGGGTTTAACTTTCGATGGCCCACATTGCTCAGAGTCTCCAATTCAAGAGGTAGATGACATGGTTTGCCAAACAACTCTGTATGGGGACATTCCAACGGGGGTTTTATGCGCCCCCAGAAGCCCAAAGGTATCATCAAGCCTGGAAGACCAACTTTCCCGCCAGCTCACCGCTCTTTTCAAGTATTCTTTGATCTCTCGTTGGAAATTTCGCCGTCTACTGGGTTCGTGGATGATAAGCTAAACTCATTACATGCTCGATCCCATACCGCCATGAGTTTTGCAAATATTTTGTTTGCAAGGGGTTCCCCATCACTAATGATACCTGGTGTTCCAAATCTCGCTTCAAAATATTCTTTCGCAAGAAACTCACAACCGGTATTAGCATCATTCCTGATTGCCATCGTTTCCACCCATTCGAACGTAATTCATCGCTAGCGTGATGTATAGGTTTCAAATGGATGGTGGAAAGGGTCCCATAAAATTCATTCCCCATACATCAAAAAATTCAGACACCATAATACTGAGGCATTTCATTCCCCGCCGATATTTCTAATCTTTTGGCACCTATCACACAATTTAACCCACTCGCAAGACAATCTTTGAAGATAGTGGGCCAATAAAATCCTAATCGAGTATCTTGTGAGTCGTTTTTCTCCGTAAAATGTCCCCATATGGTGATGTGATATCTATTTAAAATGTTGCCTTGTTCACTTTCTCGCACATCTTCTTATTATCATGTCAGCACCCTTCTAATAATATGTCTGGTCCCAAAGGCATATTCACACTTTTACTAGCTTGGTTTCCTTTCTACTGGTAATGACCTCAAGGCACACTCAATAAAGCCGCATAATTCACAATACGCATACCATGGAAGTTGGAAGGAAACCTTAAACAATTGCTCATCCTGGAAGCTCCTCCTCGTTAACATCATTATTTCTTCTTCATCATCAGTTTTTCTACTCTTGACAAGTGATCACTATCACATTGTCACATCCCTTTTATCCTTGATTTCCACGACCAAATCCCCGCAAATGTTGAAGACTCCACCTTATCAATCTGCTTAGCTCCTTTTGACATCAAGTATTTGATCATTGCATGATCAAGTGTGAATTACCACACATGGGATCCTAAATGTATTGCCTAAATTTTTCACAAGCAAATACTATGGCTAGCATCTCCTTTCGCTGTTGAGTGTTCTTGCTTCATCAAGGTCTTACTAGCATAGTATATGGCCCTGAATACTTTCTCTTTTCTTTGCCCCAACACACTCCCATGGCAAAAATCACTAGCATCACACATTATTTCAAATCCCTGATCCCATTCCTTCGTGCAGCCATTGAGTAGGTGCTTTGTACCCAATCTCGATTTTGATTTCAAAAGCATCCTTGCAGGAGTCATCAAATTGAACCTCAGATTCTTTCCAAGAATCGCATTAGTGGTCCGGCTATTTTTGAAAAGTCTTTGATGAATCTCCCAGAAAATCCAAGATGCCCCAAGAAGCTTCTACCCTTTTACTCGTAGTAAAGTATGGGCAAGAGTTTTGATAATGATACCTTGATCTGTCCAATTTCTAGTCCTCAAGATAGAATTACGCCCAAGAATTCAATACCTTCTGTCACCATAAAATGGCATTTTTCCCAATTCATTGCTAGCTATTTGTCTTGGCATCTTTGAAGTACTATTTCTAGATTGTTTAAACATTGATCAAAGCTGGATCCATACACAGTGAAGTCATCCATGAAAATTTCCATCATTTCTTCAACCAAATCTAAGAACATAGACATCATACACCTCTGAAATGTAGCTGGAGCATTACATAGCCCAAATGGCATCCTTCTGAAGGCAAAGGTACCATAGGGGCATGTGAATGTGGTCTTCTCTTGATCCTCAGGTGCAATAGCAATCTGATTGTATCCTGAGTACCCATCCAGAAAACAAAAGCGAGGCGTTCCCGTTTAACCCGTCCAACATCCGATCAATGAAAGGCAAAGGGAAATGATCTTTTCTCGGGTTGTCGAATTCAACTTCCCGTAATCAATACATACCCCCATCCCAGAATCGTTTGTTGGAATCAATTCATTTTTTTTCTATTTCTCGTCGCAAACCCCTTTCTTTGAACCACATGGACTGGCTCACCTAAGTACTGCTTGAAATAGCATAGATAAACCAGACCAACAATTTGAGGTACCTTTCACTACTTCCTTCATCAATTAATTCAATTTCCTTGTGTTCTATTGTGATGGTTTTGAAGTCTCTCTTCAGCAGAATCTTATGTACGCAAATTGAATGGATCCGATACCCTCACTTCTTCAGTATCGGACCAAGCTACGATTCCTTATGCTTCAATATTTTCAGCAATCTTTGTTCCTCAAAGATCACCAGTCCGAAATGATCACCGGTTTTTCTTTGGTACTCTAAGTAAGCATACTTTAAATGACGTAGCAACTCTTTCAAACTAGTCCTTTCCTAAGACCGGTTTCCTTTGTTCAGCACTCCTCTCTTTTTGGGCTCATTTTCCATTGTCATTTATTATTTGGTTCATCATAGTTTCTAAAAGAATGAAAATCAGATGGAAACTGCAGCGACATCTTCTGTATAACGGGAATTCATCTCTTTCATTGATAAAACTCAAGTATTATAACCATTGTTAACATCAAAGCGCTACAGACAAAATCTTACATGTAACTTCTCTTCCTTATCTCTGGTTTTTTTTTTAGTATTTGTACATTTTTGATCAGTTAAGCAAAGAAATTTTCTTCTCCAAACCTCAAGGTAAGCAAACCTTTGCATATCAATCAGAGTAAAACATGAGCTAGGAACGGTTCCTCCCACAGCGTGGGTACTTGTGAATCCTTTCCATGTTCGTGAATGACTAAGTCTACTCCGAAAAACAAACTTCCCAACAAAGGACTAAAGACATCTTCAATGACTCCTTCAAGCTTTACCATCGACCGTCTCGCCATTTGAAGAGTAATGGGGCCAGGAGCAAGCCCCAAACTAGTTTCTGCAAAGTAAAGAGGCATCAATTGATACTAGCCCGAAATGCGAGCTTCCCCCGAATTCACTCAACAATATGCTGAATCGTAAAGCCCCGGTCTTTCATCTCACTGCAATTCTTTTCTCGACATCACCGCAAGTGGCAAGTGAGATTCACTATTCCTTCCTCTACTATTTTTCTCTTTCTTGCTCAATATGTCCTTCAGAATTTTGCATAGAGTGGTACTCGAGCTACCACTTTAGTAAAGGCATACCGATCTCCAAATTTCCGGAGTTTCAAAACCTGCAAACTGCTCCTCCCATCCTTGACTTCGTAGCCTTTAAAATGACTATGGTGCTTGATCCCGATGTTCTTCCTTCTACTCTTCTTTTTCTTTCTCCGCACTCCTTCCCTTCTCCGGTCTTGCTCCTTCTTTGTCACAGCCATTATCTTTTTCTTTCATCTTTTCTATTTCCTTCCCACTCCTCAAATTGCATAAATACAATTTTTGGATTTTTCTGTGTCACTTGGGAAGGCATTTTCCTCCGGGCTTTTAGTAAAAGAGCGTTTATTCCTACTTGTGTCTCCTGTGTTCTTCAAGGATGCATTTGTGGTGGTCTGAATTCAATCAGGGTGCACTCGCCTAATTTACAAACTTTTGTCTTGGGCGGAGGTTCAACAAATTTTTATTATCCCTCATGAACTCGCAAAGATCTCGCTTCTTCAAAAGATTGGCTCTCTCACTCCCGGTATTCATTTCGTGCTCATTTCGATCGGCGCCGCGGAACCTTCGTGGTCAGTTGACACTTGCTGAGGGTTCGCCTCGCCTCGGGCCTCGAGGTAATTCCCTCCACCATATGGAGAATTTCATGGCCCCGAAAGGTCAGCAGGTACAGTCAAGGTGTTAGGATTGGGTTTGAAATGGTAACTTCTCAAGCCACCTAAGTATTTAATTCCTCAAGATCATAGAATCGTTTTTCACATTTTCTCAAAGACTTCCTCTTAATAATTTTTCAAACCGCTCATCATGGATGGCAGTGTTCTTCTCTTGTTTGTCCATTCGATGCATAATAGCATCCAACTTTGCTTCCATAGCACTATCTTGCTCACCCATGATCCCTTTCCTCTCATTGCCTCCCTTTGAAGACTCGTAGAGTTTTCATATTGCATTCACAGTCCTCTATCGATCTTTAATTTCCCAAGATTTTTACGTCAATGCTCCACAACATGAAGCATCAATGATTCTTGGATGTATCATTCAGAGCATGATACACACGATGTCCACTGGGGTCTCGATCAATTCCATGCATAGGGCATCTTCTCAAAGAACCGTTTGAATATTTCCTGTGCCACATATAGGCTCTCATCTTCCCCCCATTAAAAAACAAACAGGATTTCCCTCCTTTCTAAGGTGAGTGATAGGGAAGAATCTGCCAAAATAGGCCTCTACCAAATTCTCCCAAGTATCAACCATATGGTAAAGATTCATACCATGTGGCTGCGGTTGTATCTCTGTGAGAGAAGGAAATGATGTAACTCGATAACCCTCTCGGTCTCAATTCCCATTCAAATTTTAACCGTGTTTTCCATCCTCGAGAAATCTCCCCAAGTGTTCATTAGGATCTTTTGCGGGATGTAATCAAGAATCGGGTGTTGCCGCATTCATCAGAATTTAGTGCTGGTTTTAGTTCAAAGTTGTTGGCATCGATAGCAGTCGTCTGATTGGTCGAAAGACCTATCCTTAATGATGCTTCCCAAAATTCTCCATGGTATCGCTGATCGGAGGTCTTCCGGGCCGCCGGCCCCGTGTCCCCAATTTGATCCCGTCTTTCATCTCGCCATGGTGGTGTTTTCTCGCTTCCTTGTCTTTTCTCTAAGCCGCAAGTGTTTAATCTTAATCAAATGAATTCGTGATCGCCGCTTCATATGATCAAAAGTTTTTCTCTGGAAGCAAACACACTCCCATTAATAGGATTAGTCAAAACAACAATATATTCAATATGGTTCATTGTAGGTTAGTGGTCAAATGAACCACCGCTTGAAAACTATTTTTGTTCTTTTTAAATGTCCAAATTAAGATTTCTATTTCATCCGAATATCGATTCATCAAATTTTCGATCCCCTGCAAGAATCGCGCCATAAAAAACTCGCTGACCGACCAAAACGTACATATACAAATTCTAGTTGCACAATTACCAAAGGACTATTGTCTAATCCCTGAACTCCGCACCATAAAACTTGTTGAGACCAAAACTTCCTAGAGTTAATCATTTCTAATTTTGGTTTCAGCTCGATATACTACAAGTGCACAAATGGCCAAGTAATAAAACGGATATAAGTCCAGATATCGATCCTACAGAGATCTCAAGAATTTTAAATCAACTACCTCGACTACTCAAGCTCCATACTATTTGGAATCACAAAGTGATAGGGCCCAGCCTTAAGAAGTCGGGAAATTATACTAAAGACGAAAAATAACGAACAATCAAATAAACTCAATATAAAGAATAAAGAATAAAGAATAGTTAAGAAAATAAATGGACATCAATAATTAGTCTTTCGTGAGGACACATCAAGTATACCGCTATAGTGAAGTACCAAATTCCCTAGAAGCACACCGATAAAACTTCTCGAATATTTCGTGTTTTAAAATCGCCCAAGGCTAAAGAAAGCCGGATCTCTCCACACTCCACATTTCATTGTCTAATTTTTCCGATTCTTTCAAGACAGGAATGAGATAACTACTTAAAAGGAATTTCCTTTAACTGGGTATTTTTCTTCGCACACTTCACCCATTTTATGGACTGTGAACCTTAGCTCCCAAGTTATCTACGTTATGATATACAACTCTGTGTTACTTCCTCGAAATTAGAATGATCACCTCCCTGATTAGATCTCAGCTTAACACTGGATTGGGCTCACCATCCGAATTGAGGTGAACTCTTGCTTGTTAGAAACGCTGATAACTCGTCTAACTCGTTTCGATTTCAAGTGAGAAGAGTGATTATCCAAGTAAACTTATGAAAAGCTCATTAGATCCTGACAGCGGTGTTAATATACCTTCAAAGAAATGTTCAGCCAACTCTCAGAATGTCTTCTCCGGTGTCACTCGGGAGGACCTCCTTGGAACGTGAGCAATGAAACAAATCTTAAACTAAGTAAGAAACTGATATCTCGATCCGTAAAACATTGAAACCCAAAAACTGTAAATAACTATAAACCGAAATTCAAGTCGCCGGAAACGACTACGTGAAAGATAATTTCGACTATAGTATCTAATTTCTAATGGAAGTCGGATTCCTCACGACCACACGCCACATCATTCCTTCCGATCATAAGAATAACTTTAATTTGAATCGAAAAGTCGAATTCCGTAATTTGTCTCAACTTCAAACATTCTAGGTAGTAATTTGAAACGAATAGAATCGCATTCAAAATTTCGTTTCAAAAACGATAACACCTGCATCCGTAAAAATAAAACGAAAAACTAGAACGATAAATCTTAATCTAATCTCTAACTACCAACATTGAAGAAAAGAAAAGAAAAGAAAAGAAAACTAAAGGAAAATAAAGAAAATGAGCCTTTAGCTACCTGCACTCTCGTCTCGTGTCGCCAAGTCGCTTTCATCCGTAGTCGCCATTTATACGCTCGCTGGGCCCTAATCAATGCGCCTTTTGTGGATTCCGTAAGTGACCGCCTGCCATCGCTCGTCGCGACCAACTCCGTCGCGACATCATCCATGCCTGACATCGATTCACGCCATATCAACTTAACTCAATGTTCTTCAATCGATAGTCGCCTTCATGTTCGCTGACATCCCTTGTCGCGATATCGCTTTATGCCCTTGTGTTTCACTGGTCTCTCCGGCCGCCGCGACATCGAGTCTGTCGCGACATCGCCAAGTCTTCCGCAGCCTTCAATCGACCGCCTGGCGATGTCGCGACCTCAATCTCTTGTCGCGACATCGCTTATAAGTCTGAGGCCTTCACCAGCGTTTCGTTACTACTTCACTTCGGTCGCTGACAATGTTTCGCTTAACCTACCATCCTTCCAAACCCGCTTATAGCTTCGCGATTCTCTTGGTCAGCGACCTCCATCCCAAGTCGCGATCAACCCTTGTCGCGACATCACGATGTCGCCGCGATCGCTTCCTTAGCTTCTGCTTAACCTCACCATTATCCGTGATTCCCGTCAGCGACTGCGCTTGCTTATTTCCTTCACTTATCCTCGATGTCGCACCATAACTGGGATCGCGCAGTTTCCAAAACCGCATCAATGAATCAACCATTTGTTTCCATTCCCGCCTCACCAATTTCTTGCATTTTTTTATTCCACCATTTGTCGTGATTTTTCCACTCGTGATTTTCTTCTTTTATAATTCCCGCAAATAACAAATTTGTGAGTTTCTTCATATTTCGCATCGCACTATTCCCTTTATGATTAAATCAAAAATCAAAATGGATTCAAAATAGATGACTTTTCACCACGTAGGCCGCTGGAATGGAATAGTAATTAGCTCAAGTGAGCTAATTTGGGTGATGGTTGATATTGTTGAATTACATGTTGTGTGATTGCAAAAAAATTTGAGAATATATGCATATTTGATATATTGGTATGAAAATGGTCAATGTGTTAGTATTTCATATGCACCGGTAACCTAGAAATTAGTGAGGCATGACAATTTCAGCTTTAAAAAATGAACATGGTTGTGAAAAAGGAATTTAATAGATGATTTTCCTAGGAATGGGTTGGGAGACGGTCCAATGTGATCATTTCCTTGACAGGACCATGATCAAGAGAAGTTCTCCAACACATTCGCCTGAGGGTAGTCCTAATATTTTTACCGACATTCGGTAGTGTATTTTAAAGAACAACAAGTTTTGTTTTGAAAATGGTATTTTTCTCTTGGTACATATTTAGGCAAGTGTGAGGAGCCTATGATAATTCGCATTACGAACGGGCATGTAGACATTCAAGCAGATCACGTATTTACTCAGTGTGTGTTTAAATTGGATCATCGTGATATGCACTTAGGTGGGGAGTAACTCATTTAGGTGATTCCACTATCGCGATAGCCTCCACCCCGCCAGGGAATATTTTTCGTGTACAGGAGCGCTCGAGAAGATGACTCATTTTGCAGGGCCGGTTTTAGAAGAAAAAGCTGTCAGGGTTGATGTTTTGGGATAATATGTATTAGAATTGTAAATTTTAATATGTATTTGTATTAAGAGTAATGTATAACTCTTGAACCATGTAAACCAATTGGTTGAATGTATTTGGATGAGTACGACATGTAGTATATATTTGGTTGGGATATGTTTGGTATGAGTATTAATGCAGGGGCCCAAGTGGTCATTTTTACTCATTTTAATTGTATATGAACCCAATGTATCAAGGAAATTGGTGTTGGGACATGTTTTGTATTTCGGGTAGAGCTCCCGCATAAAGGAGAGACACCGGCCTGATTTTTGTGAATGGTGTCGTTACCCTAATATCCACGAGTATTCCGCTGCTGATGGGTTGTAAACGGGACACAACTTCGCTTTGGGGCGTCACAAGAACTGGCGAAGCGGGCACCTATATCAAAGTTTGTGTTGAGCCTTGATTTCTCTCACCCTCCTTCTCATTCTGATAGAGCATACATATATACCTTCAAGCATTTGGAGTAGGTATAAAGTGCTTTTATGTAACATTTGATAAGTTGTTTTATCTTAGAACAGATGCCTATGAATTTCTAAGCACTGAAAAGTGTGAATGTTTTAAGAAGATTGTAGAACTACATAAGACTATAATGGATCTACTTAGCTAGGGGCAAATGCCCCCTTGACTTTGGAACATTTTTTTTCAGCCCTCTCAAATTTTGGAAAAAAAATTATTTTCATAAATATTTGAACCAAGATGCTTAAATTCAAAGTAAAAACTAATTGTCATTTAATCATGTGATTTATGCTTTACTTTCTTGCCCTCTTAGGTTGATTTAATTTAGACCATGTTTGGTTCCTCAAAAAATTTGAGAGAAAATGCAAGGAAAAAAACAGAGAAAAAATTAGAAGGAAAGAATAAAATGAATGAAAATAAAATAAAATAAATCTAATGTATTATTTTTCTTATCACATCAGAAACTCATTTTATTTAATCTCATTTTTCATTATAAAGATTAAATAATTTTAAAATACTTTAAGTTTCTAACAGATCTATATTTGATTTTTCTTTGACATTTTCATTACATATCTAAACATGAGAAAATAATTTTCCTAGCATTTTTCCTCCTTAGTACTTTATGTGAACCAAGACAGTCTTAGGTTCCGTTTGGAACCCGAAAAATACTAGGGAAAGAAAAAAAAATACTAAGGAAAATTATTTTCTCGTGTTTGGTTTTACCATGAAAAATATAAAATCAAATCAAATACAATAAAAATTTATCAAAATTTTACATATTTTTTAGTTCCATATTGCACGTGGAGAGTCAAATTCAGACACCCCAAACTGTGGGTCCCGTTTGACAACTTGTTAACTCTGGGTACTCGGTGGAATTTCGCGACCCGATACTCAAACTATTGTGTCCCATTTATCGGGATCCATATTCATTAAAAATCATATATCTCTTTGTCTTGGGAGCTCTGCCCAACATACAACCCGGTGATAACAAGATAACCATAACCCATCCAGTGGTCTCAATAGGAAGTGGTAATGACCACACAGGTCCATCTCGGTCCATATCCCCAATATACAACTATATCACAATAATCCATAAGAGTTTATTACAACACTCTTATACAAAACATATATTAAAAGTAGCTTGTTCTAATATAGTTTACAAAAATATTTATCAAAGCCACATCCTGGCTTCCTTCAAAATCACTGCCTCGAGTGAGCGCCGTCTCCTTTCACACTCCCTGTACTTGAAAGGGGGTCCTACGACGAGGTGAGCAATGCCTAGTAAAGAATACCTCTTACAAGGGCTACTCCCCACCTAAGTGCACATGTAATGGCACACCACACATTCAAGTAAAAACATGCGCATTCTTACTCAAATGTCTACATGTCATGGATGAGAATGTGACTCACCCTATCCCATGTCCCGAGTCCTCACCGACTCCCTCACACATGCATATGTCGAGTGTTAAATCGAATCCGCCGCTATGTTCCATCAATGACCATTTTTCAAAACAAAAGCTTTTTGATTTATAAATCAAAATCCATTGGACAATTCCCGATATCAACTTGCATTTCCCAAGTTTCGTGTGTTTATGCATTTGTGGGCCACAGATTTTCGGGTTTACACCGCAGGACGCCATGCGCCTTTTCGACATTTTTAACAGGCTTTCACCGCCGATGATCATGTATAACCTCAATACCGGGTCTTTCACCCTAGAAGGGGGGATCTACCCCAACTTGCTATGCCCAACACACGTATTTTTCATTTTTTTTAAACCGTGAGACTCATTTTGGACATTGTCCCATGTTACCGAGCCCACCATCGAACACCAAACACAATGTTGATCAACCATGTACCCACGACATACCAATGAACACCAAACACGTTGTTTATTCTCACTATGCACTCACACCCATATCATGTGATGTCCTAGTGCATAATGCAATGCAATCATGCCATTGCTCATTCATTCCATGCTACATATATGATGAGTGCTATATGTGCATGTCTACTCATACATAATTACCCATGCATCATTTGAACATTTATATCAAAAAGCTTACAAATTCCAAATATATCATACAATCATGCCATCATATCAATACACACATACATTGATATTTGGCTAAAGTCACTACTACCGAGTAGCGACATCTATCAACCTTCTAGCCGTAATTGTAGACAAGAAATGTCCACAACTAGCCTACAATAAGCCATGTAATGGCCTTATTCATACAAGCACATCACAACCAAACCATTAGAACACACAGTTTGAATTCCGCACAATTTTAACCAAGTATATCACTCAATTCAATCAATGATATACTACAATCATATACCAATTGTGGCAAAAATTTGGACACAAATTATTAAACAACCTAAGCTATAGCAAATTCAGAAAACTTTAATTACAACTTGAGTTATAGAGGTCCTATCAGAGGGTGATTCAAAAGCCTAACATCAAGTTCTGATAGATCTACAAGTTCAAGGATGCTAGTCCAAGTTCTCACTTTGTCCAATCCTAAAATCAGTCCCAAAAAACTTGGACAGGAGGTTCGGCCAAAACAGGGTAGCTTGGGGCAGTCCCGGAAAATAGACCATTGAGTTATAAAGGTTTGATTTGGGTGATTCAAAAGCCTAACATCAAGTTCTCAGATAGAGCTACAATTTCCTTGAAGGATACTAGTCCAAATTCTCCCTTTTTCTAATCGAAAATCAACCACAAAAACTGGACATCATATAGGGTCAAAACAGGGCACTATTCCCATAACCCATTAATTTGCCAAATAGCCCCTTAGGGCAAAAACGGCCAAACAGCCCCTTAGTGCATTAAAATTCAACCAAACAGCCCCTAGAATGGAAAATAAATCAAAGTAGGAAGAATCCCTACATCTTAGAGCGTGAGCAACGCCTCGAGGAAGTCCCGCAGACACTTCCTGAACTCGAAACTTTCGACTTCACGAACCTCCCGCATGAAACCTCGACGAAATTTGGAGTTTCCGATGTCCATGTGTAGCCCTCGCCGAGTACTCCAACTTTAGTTCTTGGTCCGCCGGAAACTGACTACTCGATCTTCGTAGATCGTAGAGAGAATGTAGAACTTCTTTCTCCTCTCTCTCTTTTCTCTCATTTCTCTCTCCGTTTCCTTCATCTCTCTGTCTGTTTCCTTTTTTTTTCTTCCCCTTCTCTTTCTTTTTGTTCTAACTTAATTTAAGTTAAGTTGGATAAGTGGCTCTCATGGTGCCATGTGTCACGCGATCCTCGCTTGGATCCGTTCCTACCCCGAAACAATTTATTTTCATCCCGTTTCAAGTTCAATTTATTTTAAATTAACTTAACTTGAGTTATTTCCTAACTCCCGAGATTCTCGTAAAAATCTCGTCCTCGGGGTCACTGAATAACTATCCACCCAAAGAAATCACAAAAATCCGACCGTCTCGAATTCACAAAATGTTTAAGGATAACTAGATTTTTTCGAGATGAATCCAATGGTGATATCCGCTACATAATCCGAGAGTCAAGAGAATTTTCCAGTTTCCTCGAACTATTATGGAAATTTCATATTTTTCCATTTTTTAGAAAAATTAAAATTTTCCCGGGTTTTACATTCTTCCCCCCTTAAAAGAATTTCGTCGCGAAATTCACATGCACACTAGCACGCACATCACATGCATATGCAACGGTACACAATCACATACATTCAAACTAGTCATTTAATCACCAAATGGCTAAACCACATACCTTCATCCTTAAACAAGAAATTGGGCAATGATCGCGGTCCTCACGCTTCCATGTGTTGCTCTCCAATCCTCAGTGTTGCCACAACACCTTCACTAGCCTCACGGTCTTACGTCGCAAAACCTGATCTCGACTATCCATGCTATGCACCGGTCCCTTCTCGAAGGTCCCATCTGTATCAGCAACAAGCTCACCCCAATCCACTATATGGGTCAGATCTGGAGTGTATTTCCGGAGCATGGTTACATGGAATATTCAAGTGGACACTCGATAAACTCAGAGGTAATGCCAACCGATATAATCATCCGTGCCTACCCTCTCGAGTATCTCAAGGGTCCATATATATCTTGCGATGATTTTCCTGCTTAATGAATCGACCGTCCTCTCTTATGCATCACCTTCAAGAAGATGTGATAACCCACCTCAAACTCTAGAGGTCACTTGGAGCTTGTTAGCGTAGCCTTCCTCGCGGCTTGAAATGAGAAGATAAGCCTGCAGATCAAACCCACCTTCAGGTGTCTCTTAATCAAACTGACCTTGATGGATCCCTCTCCCACCTTTTCCAACATATTAGAGATCGACATGGCCTCCCATATCATGCCTTGTAGGGCGCCATTGTATGGTCGCTGATAACCGTTGTTGTAGACGACTCCACTAAAGCGCAAGTGCTTTTCCTAGCTAATTTTAAACCAGGATACACATATCATTGGCACGTCCCTAAAACCTATATAGTCCTCTCTGACTGGCCGTTTGTCTATGGATGAAAAGCAGTGCTCATCATCAATGGTGTTCCCATGGCTCTAGAAACTCTTCTAAAAGGAAATAAAACCTAGGATCCTATTCCCGACACGGAAGAGACTGCACTCCATGTAACTGTGACACCCGAATGTATAACCTATAGAATTCCTCTAGAGTGAAGGTCATCCACATAGCCAGAAAATGTGCCGACTTAGTGAGCCGGTTCACTATCACCCACACCGCATTATGCTTCCGTTGTCCGGAAGTGTGCTGAGTCACAAAATCCATCGCGATATGCTCCATTTCCACTGCTACCTCCAATGGCTGTAGAGTAGCCCTGTCGCTCCTAAAAGCCACTTTACCCACGACACGGAGACATCGTCGAAAAACCCTAATGTCTTCATCCCTTCCTCCAGCACACTGGCGATCAAGATCATGGATGACATCTGCCACCCGATGCACCGGAAATCGAGAGCAACAACTTCCCGAGGATCTCCTATCTCGCATCTCAACTAGTGGAACCTACAACCTCGTCCCCGGCAATTTCTGAGACTACCATCTGTGTGGAACGGCCCAAAATTTCGCCACCCGCACCCGACTGCATTTCGCCCCCTCGATGACACTATCTCTCAAGGTCCTTCCGCCCTGTGACTCAATCACTCTTCTCAATAAAGGAGGGCCACTAAACTCCCTAAGACCTGAGCTCGATCTCTCTCAGACTATAACCCAACCATCCTACAACCTCGAGCATCTACCACTTTGAAGCTACACCAGTCAAGACTCCCATGACTTCCGACTGTTGCTACCAATTACATTTGCCTTACCAGGATGGTATTGCAAAGTGAAGTCATAATCCTCCAAATAAGCCATCCATCTGCATCGCCTCATGTTGAGGTCCCGTTGTGTAAAGATATGTGGTCTGAAAACACCAAACCCGCTACTACGTATAGTGGCAAACTTAAGGCGAAGACTATGGCCACCAACTCCATGCCATGCGTAATTTCGCCATGATTCTTAACCGCGAGAACCATGTTACTACCCTCCCGACCGCATCAAACGCATCCCAAATCACTGGGCCCTTCGAGGCATCACAATACACTATGTACCACACCTTTCTAGACTATCAAAATAGGAGCTTTAGTAAGCCTCCTCACCCCGGGAATGCCTTCTCACGTCATTCCACTCGACCCGACCTCAGGGTCAATCTGGCCATGTGTAGCTAATCTGGAGAAGTCCTCAATGAATCTCCCCGTAATACCTTAAGGTCCTAAGAAAACTCCGCAGATCTCAAAGACCACTTCACTACAATTCTAACTCATAACCGGTCACCCTTCTCCGGTCCACTGATACACCGTGGCCGACACCATACGTCCTAAGAATTTCACCCGCAAGATAAAATTCACATTTGTCAATCCTACATACAATTGATGGTCTCTCAAAACTTGAAGAACGACCCTCAAATGATCCTCATGCTCCTCCTCAAACTTGGATTATATCAAAATGTCGTCAACAAAGACTACGACAAATTGATCTAAGTAGGGTTGGAATAATTCATATATGAGATCCATGAATGTCATTGAGCATTCATTAAGCCAAATGGTACCACCGGTGAACTCGGGAATTCCCATACCGAAGGCCCCAACGTTGCCTTAGGGATATCCTCCTCCCTAACTCTCAATTGATGATAACCGGTGTGAAGGTCTGTCTTAGAGTAGACTCACTCTCTAGAATGGAGCAAAACAAATCATCAATCCTCGTAACAGATACCGATTCTGATCGCACCCTATTCAACTGTCGATATTACACAGCTGGAAGGGTTTTGTCCTTATTCTTAGCAAATAGAATCGGAGTGCCCTAAGGTGAAGTGCTTAGTCTAATAAAACCCTTATCCAACATTCCTACAGTTAGACCTTGAGTTCCTATAACTTAATTGATGCCATCCTATGAGGAGTCATAGAAATGAGCGACATACCAGGGTGTAACTCAATGAAAAAGTCTACATCCCTGTGCAAAGGTAATCCCAGTAGCTCATCCGGAAAAACATCCTCGCACTCGCAAACTACCCAAGGTAGACTCAAACCCTATCTCACCTCGTCCTCCAGGGTAAGACTTACTAGCCAACCCATCAACTTCCCGTGCCATCTAGAGTCATACATGGTATGGGGTAACGCATTGTGCTTATCCCCTTGAAATATAAAACAAGTACCATCCTGTGTGTAGGAAGTAACTCTTTTACAATCACAAATAATGATGACTCTGTCACAACCGCCTCCATCCTAAGGATGACCTCAAACTCCGACATGTCCATGACCCTTAGGTCTATAGTGAGAAGAATCTCGTAGATCTCCAACTCACAATCTCGACATATCTAATGAACACTCACCCTTGTTCCTAGGGGAGAATTCACATTCAACTAATTTTCTAAGGTTCCAACCTCTATCTGATATCGAGATTTCTCTCATTGTTTATTTAGCAAGGTACATGCAACCACTAATAGGCATCAACATCTTGAACTATTTCTGCTCATCCATTTTCCGAACTCTTAAGGTTATGTTTTCTAACCCTAGTGTTCATATTTTCATATATACATTATACCATGTATATAATTCACGCAAGAGTTGTGACGCCCTAAAACTCGGGGGTCCCTTTGACAACCCGTCAACCCACGAAATTCTTGTGGATTTCGGGTGACCCAATACCACACTGTTGTGTCCCATTTACAAGGAACCATATTTTCACAAAAAATTGGGCAGAGTCTCCTTGTCTCAGGAGCCTCTACCCAACATACAACCTGTAAAACAATATAACCATAACCCATCCAGGGTCTCAATAGAAGTAGTAATGACCACATAGGGTCCATTTGTCCATATCCCCAATATACAACTATATCACAATAATCCATAAGAGTTTATTACAATACTCTTATACAAAACATATATTAAAACTAGCTTTTTTTAATATAGTTTACAAAATATTTATCAAAAAGCTTACATCCTAGCTTCCTCTACAAAATCACTGCCCGAGTGAGGCCGTCTCCTTCATACCCCCGCACCGAAAGCAATCCCACGACGGGGTGAGTAATGCCCAGTAGAGAAAACCTCCTATAAGGGCTACTCCCCACCTAAGTGCACATGTAATGGCACACCTCACATTCAAGTAAAAACATATGCATTCCTCTCCGACTGACCATCTGTCTAGGGATGAAAAGCGGTGCTCATCATCAACTATGTCCCCATGGCCTTCTGGAAACTCTTCCAAAAGTGTGTCGTAAACTTGGGATCTCTGTCCAGTATTATGGACACTGGTACTCCATGTAGCCGGACGATCTCTCGAATGTATAATCTGAAAAATTCCTCCAGTGTGAAGGTCATTTGCACTGCTAGAAAATGTATCGATTTAGTGAGCTGGTCCACTATCACCCATACCGCATCATGCCTCCTCGGTGTCCGTGGCAAGTGAGTCACAAAATCCATCGCGGATAAAGCTCCCACTCCACTCGCCGCTCCAATGGCCGGAGTGCCCTAACCTCCTCGTGCTCAAATTTCTTACCTACTCGACATGGTAGACATCTTCAACAAAATCTGCAACGTGTCATGGACCAAATTTTCCGACACCTGGGTTGCCAAAGACTAAGTAGTCCCTAGTAAACGATGCCAAAAACTTGTCGAGACCAAATGATGTATATATGAAAACATGGCCAAGGGAGTCAATGCCAGAATACTAAACAAAATCGATGAAACAAGAAGATACCAAAAACCGAAATGAAAAGTATTACTAAACTCATCCCCTTCCGCAAGTGCACGGGTCATACAAGTAATAAAGTGGAATCTAAAAGTCCGTGATATCGCACTCACGAGGATCGAGGTTCTAATTTGGAATTCTGATCACCCCGATTATAAGGGCTCTTCAATTATTTAGTACCAAGTAGGATGTGGAATAAAATCAATTTAATTGAACAAAACTGATTTAAAACTAATCCTAAAATCTACCAAATAAACAACTACTTAATTCTAAAAAGTATGAAGAGAAGCACTAGGATGGGGATAATTATTTACAAAATAGCTTCAATTTTTTTGGAAACACAACATTTGTGAGTTGAATGCTGGATTTGTCTAAGAGCAATGTAGTATAGCTTGAATTTCCATATACCATGCATTTCACTAATTAGAGATTCAGCGTTCCTTTCGCATAAATGGGTCTAAATAGCTTCTTGTAAAATCTTACCCTCTTTAAGATTTGATTGTTTCTTTCCAATACTCACAACTATTTAGACTAAAGAATTCTGCTCCCCATAGACATGATAATGCAAGCTTCTCCAATGTAATTGGTATTTCAACTACCAAATCTAATAAAGTTCTATCTCTCCTTGATTAGATCTATGCTAACATGGGATCAAGGTCATTATATCAGATTAAGGTGAGATCTCTAAAGATTAAACCGATACATCATCTAATAATCCTCACACCATGAGTAAATGAGTGATCTATCAAAGTAATCTTTTAGAGTTCATTAGTTCCATAATATTAGTCTAACATACCCCTGCCACTGCGCTCTTACCTCGTGAATTTCCATCTCGTGCCACCGTGATTGCCTCTTGGAAATCAGAGCAAAGATACAACTCTTTTTTGGGTATAAGCTACTAATATTCCAAACAGTTAATTATATGAACAATACCAATTATATAAATTCAGTTTTCAAACCCACAAAATAACTAAGAACCCAGAATCAATGTTCAACAATTAATCCTCACCCCTAGAGGGTGTTTAATGTCTCGCCATCGATTCCAATCATCACCAATCACACAAAAAGTAAGAAAATGAAGAAAGAAATCAAGAGACAAAGAGCGAGAAAATCTAGATTTTAATTTCAATCTTTGTTCAACAAAGAATGAAATCAATCTCATTATACAACACCAAAATCTCTTCAATAGAAATAAAAATATGCTCCAAAATTGCTCTAAGATTTATTAAAATTAGAAATCTGTAGAAAAACTAAGAAAATGGGTAGTTTAGAAAGAGAAACCCCATGAGAGGTGTTCTCCCACCTTCTCGTTGCCCTAAAAACCTAAAAACGAGTATTTATAGTCCTAGGGTGAAATGGACTTGAAAACAAGCCAGAATATCCATTTTCGGCCTTTTTTGTTTTTTTTTTCCAGCGTTTTTATCACGACACAAATTTTCTTTTACAACAGAGTTTTCTCTGTCACAACAGAAAACTTTGTCGCGATAGTGTTTTCTCCTGTCATGATGCTTTCTTTGCTCAACTTATCTGGGCCATAACTTTCCATTTAACTTGGATTTTGGGCGTGAGGTGTCGTTGGAAAGATATTTGAATGTAGAATTAACTACTGAGTAGAGTCAACCATCTGGCTGTTCTAGATGATATAGAAAATCGGGATCTTCCTGACGACCGTGAGACATTCGACACTCTCTTTTGAAACATTTTGCATCTTTTCGTACTAAATCACTTGCTTTCCATCAAAAATCCTGCAAAACCAAATTTAGAGGAAATGTTATGAGTTTTACATGAATATGGTTATAAAATGCTCAAAATAGCTTGTGAAATGAACTCAAAACATAGATGAGTTTACACTCATCAAACACCCTTAAAACTTAAAGTTTTTTCTTGTTCTCAAGCAAAGAAAAAGAGCAAGCTACTTTTCCTCAATCAATGGAAGAGAAGATTTCATTTCACCCTTTTATTTAACAAAACTCGAGTAATCAAGTTTCAAGTGGGTAATGGATATGTGTCTCAAGAATTACCCTTACAAGGAATATAGGAATATGATCAAGATAATTTATCTATTTTAATAGTGAATTAACTTCATAATAGACAAATTTAGATCATAGTTCCTTTACTAGTGTGTGTGTGTGTGGTCTTCCTATCCAAAACAATTGTGTTAGATGAGTTTTGAAGTGAGAATTGAGATAAGTGAGACATTCCTAAGATAATTTATTTAGGTTCCATAGGCTTGTTGTTCTTATCACTCTCCACTAATGTAGGCACACACAACTCTCAAGATCAAGTAGGTCTTTATAAGCTTGTACTGTAAGGCTTAGGTAAGGGGTAGTTGAGTAGTAATTTTAGGCTAAAACTTACCCAAACATACATATTTTTCTACATTGATAGCTCCTACTCCTTCCTGATTCTTACCATCAGCATAGTGACACACTCAAGCACCCCCAAAATTTGTTTAGGTGCATCATTCCATACTCTTCATATCACCTTTCTGCAAAAATTCTGCATTCTTTCAGCAAACACCAAGAAGCCTTTTTCTTTAAGACAAGGTTATTAGAGCGATGAAATGTCAAAACCCCTTAAGCTTTCTACCAACCCTTAGCGAGCTTTAAATTAAGAGCTCCCGCACTAATCGTCTCTGTGGTACTAGGTGTTGAGACATCCCTTAGGATTTACTTACTCCATGGAAGGAAGGCTACGAGGCTAGACTCACTCCTCCTTGATTTTTATTATATTTTTCTATTTTTTTTTATTTTTATTTTTCTCCTTCCTTTTTATCAACCTCTTTTGATTTTCAAGTTATTTCATTTCACTAATTTAGAGTTATTTTCCTATGAAAAAATAACTCTAAACTTGCTCCTCACCACATTTCTCAATTATGTTAAAATCCTCATGTTATGGGTGAGTTTGGTTCTTTACTAAGGGATTGTGATGTATAGAAGGTTATTATTTCAAACTTGGTTCTTATAACAAATTTCGTCTTAAGGCTCAAACATTACGGTGATTTTGAGAATATGCATGGCGCATATTATCAGTATTAGCTTGAAAGGCACAAACTGTCCAAAGATGGCCTACATCATTTCTCAATTGTTGTGTTGCCTAAGATTTCCCGCCTCAAGCAATATTAGAACAAATTCTGTGAACCCGAGATCAAAATTAGATGGATTACTCTATAACCTTCTAACCCAAGCAAAAATCGGCCAAGGGTACTTAGTGACCAAGTGCATGGATTTTGAGAAACCAGTGACTAAATACACTTTTAGAGAGATAACTCATTAAGCATTAAGTCCTATTATCTTGAATATTGTCAACATCTCAAGGGTTCAATTATGATCTTCATTGACATCACAACAACTCCAAGGAAAACCAACAATCAACAAAACTAAAACCATGATGCAAGCTGAAAAGACTAACAAAGTCATTATCCATAAATGCACAAGAAAACTTCATCCTCAAAGCTAATCATCATGTGCAACATGCCAAAGGTAACATGATAAACTAACTAAAAATAAACACCCCCAAACTTTGAGATGAACATTGTCATAAATGTCTAGCAATGAGCAAAATGAAGCAATAAAGTAAGGGTAACAGAGTCAGAAAACCTAACCCCTTCTAGCTCCTGGCCACTTGAATAGTAACCCTGAATATTTTCAAACCTTTGACATTAGCATGCTGCCCCTTTAGATATAGTCTTTTGCTCTTGCAAACTAGTCAGCACAACATGTTGAGCTCAAACTTACTTTATTTTGAAACACTAACAAGCAAAGTTAAAACAAGGTCGAAATTTTCATCACAAAGAAGAAAAAATAAAGAACAAATTAAGTAATTGAAAAATATAGACAAAGGAAAAGAGAAAAGAGTGGGATAGAATCCTTATTACTTAGCTTAGGTTGCCTCCCAAGAAGCTACTTCATTTTTAGAGTCTAGCTAGACTCATTGGAAAAGTACTATGCTTTCATTTGGACTAATCATCCATCTCTGACAACACTTTCTTTTCATAAATCCATTCAGCTCAAGGATGATTTTCTTCCATTTTGAAGAGGGAAAGAAACCTGTAATCCTTAATTGTGGCTGGTGGTTCAACCAGAATTTCTTCAAAACAGTCTTTGTATGCGTGATGCAAACACATTTATGCTTATGGGACTGCTTAAACATGTGCCCTCGATGGAAGCAAGCTATGTAAAATTTCCCGCGACATGGTTCTTTCTTGCTTATCAAAGGTAATGGTTGGTGAAGATTGAACTTTTCTTTTTCTCTCACCCACAAGCAAGGTGAGCTCCCCTTGTTGATGTCAATCCATGTCATTTGGAGGAAGAAGTGGTATTTTTAATTTATCTTCAAATCTTTAGATCCCTTCAATGCCCTAAGCCACAAAATCCATGGGGAAGGTAAATGTGCCATCTTCACCAAGACGCTTTCAATAGCCATCTCTTGACTTTCTTCAAATTCTACCTATCCATTAATGACTTTCCATTCTCTAAGTTGTTTAGTATGCCTTTTCTCAAATTTCCAGCTCATTTTCACATTCTTTCACAAATTTCAAGATAGGAAATTTCTGCACACTACTCAAGGGAGTATTCATGCATTCATTGGGATTTGGAAAAGTGTTACTAGGAGAGGTCCTAGAGAATTTTTCCTTGAATGCTTGGACTAAGTGTCCTATTTGAACTTCTACGTTTTTCAATGTAGCACTAGTATTGACTTTGAAGACATTTAAATCTGAAAATTTTTGCTCATGAATACTAATCATCTTCTTGTTCTCACCCATGTAGGTCAAAATCTGCTCCTCAACAAGAGACAATCCTTCTTCCTTTTGAAATGTGGGGTTTGAACTCCCTTTGATAAGGGCAATGTCAATGTTCCATGAGTGAGTCATTAGAATTCCTTTGGTTCAAATGATGAATAAGGACGCCAAGTTTAGCTTCTATGGAGGCAAATCCATCTTCTTGAAGATTCCTCCATAAGTACCAACAAATAAGAAGAAAAACAAAATAAAAGAAAATAAAAAAATTAAATAAGAAACAAATCATAACCAAAACTAAAAATAAAAATAAAAATTGCCTAAATTAGCAAATCACCCGTTCTTCAAAATGTCAACTTCCACGAGAAAGTGAACTGGCATCCTCAAAGAACGACGCCAAAACTTGTTGACTAAATTTTCCGACACGTTTCCAAAGACTGGCGAAGTCCCTGAAGAACGATGCTAAAACTCACTGAGACCAAATGATGTATATATGTATGGCCAAGGGAGTGATGGATAAATACTAAAAATGTTTTGAAAAAGTACATACTCAAAACCGAAATGAAAAGTATTAATAACACTATTCCCTTCCGCAAGTGCACGTCATACAAGTAATATGTTGGACTCCTAAAAGTCTTGATATCGTACCACGAGGATTGGAGGTTTTCTAATTGGAATTTGATCACCCGACATAAGGGCTCTTCACTATTTAAGCTAATTGGCAGGATGTGGAATAAAATCAATTTAATTGAAACAAAATTAATTTAAAACTAATCCTAAAATCTCCAAATAAACAACTACTTAATTCTAAAAAGTATGAAGAGAGTCACTAGGGATGGGGATAATTATTTACAAAACATATATCATTTCCTGGGAAGCGCAACATTTGTGAGTTGAATGCTAGATTTGTCTAAGAGCAATGTAGTATAGCTTGGATTTCTTCATATACTCATACATTTAACTAATTGTAGATCCATGTTCCTTCGCATAAACGTGGGTCTAAATAGCTACTCAGAAATCAATCTCTTTAAGATTTGATTGTTTTTCTTTCCAATACTTCACAAACATTTCTTACTAAAGAATTCTTGCCTCCATAGACACGAGTAATGCAAGCCTTCTCCAATGTAATCAGGTGTCTCATCCATCAAATCTTATAAAGTTCTCCTCTCATCGATTAGGATCTATGCTAACACGGATCAAGGTCATTATATCGACAAGGTGAGACCTCTAAAGATTAAATCGATACATCATCTAATTAATCCTCACACCATGAGTAAAATGTGATAGCGCTACCCATTGCAGCACCTTTAGAGTTCATTTGTTCCATAATCTTAGTCTAACATACCCCTAAGTTATCGTTTACTCGTGAATCTCCATCTCAGGTCACCAGAGGGCCTCCCCGAAATTAGAGCAAAGATACAACTTTTATAGGTATAAGCTAATTAATATTCCAAACGCTTAATTATATGAACAAAGATTCAATTATATAAATTCAGTTTTCAAACCCACAAAATAATTAAGAAACCGCAAACTGAATGTTCAAATAATTAACCCTACCCTTGTATGGTGTTTAATGTTCCACACGGATTCCAATCATCACTCAATCAAACAAAAGTAAGAAAATGAAGAAGGAAAATCGAGACAAAGAGTGAGAGAAAATCCGATTTTAATTTCAATCTTGTCTCGAACAAAGAATGAAATCAATTTGTTATAATAAAGACCCAAAATCTCCTCAATAGAAAATAACCGCCTCCAAAAACCACTCTAAGATCTATTAAAAATCGAAATATGCAAAGAAAACTAAGAAAATGGGTAGCTTAGAGAGAAACCCCATGAGAAGTGTTCTCTCCCACCTTCCCGCTGTCTCTAAAAACCTAAAAACAAGTATTTATAGTCCTAGTAGTGAAATGGGCTCAAAACAAGCCAATATATCCATTTTCGGCCTTTTTTTGGGTTTTTTTCCAACATTTTTGTCGCGACATAGTTTTTCTGTCGTGATGCAGCTGTCACACCGATGGATCCCAGTCCCAACCGAATGGCGGATCCGAATCGAAGTCCGGGGCGCGATATACTATCTATACTTGCTATATACCGGGACTTTATCGAATTGCTCTTTCTCGTAGCCGGTTGTACTGCGGGTATACAAACAATTGCAATAACAAAATCATTTTACATATACAAAAGAACTACCACCTATGGTGTCCATCAAAAATCTATACACATATACTGAGTCCCATTTACTTATACATATACTTATACATGTACATTTCTAATACAAAACATCAGAGATTGCGGAAGCAAAGACTGTGAGCACCTAGTCTCCAGATGGTCCGGGGCTCGCTGATGTGGAATGTCCTATTGCCTAGCCTCCTTCGGTACCTACACGGATTGAACGCGGCTAAGCTTTACTAGTGGGAACATAAGCATGGACAACCACCAATGGCGACCGTCAAAGCTTATAAGCATATGCATTTCTTCATATAACTATACATATTCATATAGCTTTTATTACTTATCATCTTTACATGCTGCTGTATGTCAACCTTTTTCCTGCTAATTCCTCGTACTATGTCTTTGGCATATCTTTTATCTATACTTTTACTGTATTCTATACTTCTCATCTTTCTGTTCTATGACTTATACTTTTACTATCATATCATATACTATCATATGTTTTCACATAGACTTTCATGTGTTTTCATATACTATATTTTTCATATATCTTTCTCTTTTATCTACTTTCTATCCTTTTCGTGTACTATACTTTGTACTCTCCATATACTGTATTCATGTACTGTTCTTATACTATTTTCATATATCTATATTCATGCATTCATTCATTTCCCTATAATTGCTTTCCTATTATACTTTTCATATGGCTTTCTCTTTTATGTACTTGCATATGTTGTCATATACTTTCATATGATATTCATATACTATGCTTTTTCATATACTGTACTTTTCATATGCTTTTCATATACTTTATCTGTCATATACATTTCATGTCATTGACACTTTATTTCTTGTACTCGTATAATTGGCTATACTTTTCTTTCATATACCGCATCGCTCATATACTTTTCAATGCATCGTGACTTTCATATACTATCATCTTGTACTTTACTTCGTTTCTTGTAACTATCTATACTTTCATCGCATAGCGCAAGTTATGCTTCTCATATCATGTCATATATTCTATACATGTCATTTCCTTTGGTTTCATGTCTACAAATACCTGGGCGGATACTGAAATAACTATAAAATTCGAAAGGTACTATCACCGTACGAGACAAAGGATTCTATCTCAGGAGTGTACTGGACAGCATTTATCACCGTACGAGATGCTGATCTCGATCTCGATTATTCCGAAGGTATCATCATCGTACGAGATAAGCGACCTATGCCATGTGCTATGTAAAGGATCTTTCGGGCCACCGCGATCCAAACGTGATCTATGTCATCGACCCAAACAGGCCTCGAGACGGCTTCATGTATAAGTGCCGCAAAGAATCAGATTCTCCTATAGGTGCCCATTCATCCCTCTACTGTGCTCCCAAGCGCATAATCACTTTATTACGCTTTCTCGTATTGGCTATCTCATAAGCATGAATAATTATTGTTATCATAATCAAGCATGCAATATATACTATCATTATTTTTAATCTATATTCGTTTCTCATATCTCGTAGATTCATTACGGTTCTCATATTTCTCTATAATACATATATTCATATCTTTTGCTATCATTTATTTTTGTCTATCATATATCATGAATGCATCTATGCACTCTGGTATTCATATATTCTATTCATATCCCTTTATATCATTTATGCATCATATCTTTACACGCTTCTATCATGGATTAGCTTATTCTTGTACTTCTATATTCCCTATCATGTATGCTTTACTCATTCATATATCCAGTATGTACTTATCATTCGTAAAATTTGTACTCATTATCGTGCTTGTCATCTTTACTTCTCTCTATCGCTCTAAAGATTTTACGCATTTACCTAGTTTGTTCTTGTGCATGTTCTATCTATTCAATTAGGTATGTCTATCATATATTCATATCATTTAATCCTATATTCATATCATATTCATGTATTCTTATTCCTCATGAATCTTACTTTACTTAGAAATCGGAATCATTCAAATTCCATCATCCAAATCCAGTTATGGCATTTTCATGCCAAACTAGTCAATTCTACCGATATTACAATTTGGGACAGTTTGTAATACTCATTTTCCAGTGTCTTGACTCCATTTGACACTTGTTCTTTGTACTTTAAAGCTAAGGTGCTAAGGGTTCATCTCCACTAATCACCCAACCTGAAAGAATCAAAACTGAGTTATGTTCTAAACAATCTCCTGACTAATTTCATGATCAAACTGATGCGTGGAATTGGCTTCTGCACATACCCCACTCTCTCAGTGAATTTCTCGCACTCTAGGAGTCGAATTTGACGATGCATATTTCTGGATGTTTGGTTTTCCTTGAAGTCTAGTTTAATTATCCACTTGAATCACTCAAATCGAATAAGAAATGAGTAAGTTATGGCTAAAATATGAACACTAGTCAAAACAAAGCAGGGTGTACCGCACCTGTTCCGCACTGCACCTAGATAGGTTCGGTTTCGAGGGCTGTACCGTACAGTCCAAGGTGTACTGCACAGCGTCCCCGAAAATGCCCAATGTGTGTTTTTCTTCCATTTTTCCATATATGTTGATACGTTAATCAACCCAATACTTCATAAACACGCTCAAACCACTCCAATTCATCTTGAAATCTCTATTTTTACTCAACCATCTTCATTACATATCTTTCTCAAAATCTTCCATGAATTTCTCCCAAAACACCTCTAATATGGTCAACCCATACACAAAACCAAAACCTGGGATTTGTTAGGGTTTATTCTTAAACCCTAACTCAATTATTTGTCATTTAACCATGAATCCAACCTCAAAGTGGAGATTCCATACTCATCTTGTTCCTATGGGGTTTTAACAACCCTAATTTCAAGAAACCCATGTTATATGAAATTTACTAAACCCTAGATTTGGAGACAAGCTATTAACTATACAAAACCTTAGAAATCCATAGATCCATACTAATTTTCATGATTTCCATACTCAAGGTTAGTTTCACATTTTGGCCTGGCTGAACTTCTCCTTCATCTTCTTCTTCTTCCTCTTCCTCTTCTTCTCTCTCTTTTCTTTCTCCTCTCCCCTCTCTCTCTAGATATTTCGCCTCTCTCAAAAAATGATCAATTGTTCTTATCCATGTTTTGTTAAGTGCCATGTTTGGGCCTTCAAAACCCATTTTTGGGGTTAAGCTTTATTTGCCTTTTATCCTCCACTTTCCTTATTTTGCAAATCCACTTATGCCATATTCTAATTTAGCCCCTAATATTTCCTCAAATTCCATAATTACATATAATCTTATTGATTTATGCCTTTTATGTCCTCAAGTGGCAAATGACCACTTTACCCTTAGCTTTATTATTAATTCCAGGTCTCTCGTTTTATTTTCCGAAAATTCCTATTTAGCTTTTAATATACCCTAAACAAGTCCGAAAACTGTTAGGGTATATTTCAGGGTGTTACAAGTTTTCTCTGTCACAATAGAGTTTTCTTCACACATTAAAACTTGTCGCGATGCTTTTCTCATTCAACTTGCTCAGGCCATAACTTTCTCGCTTTTATCTCTGATTCATGCAGAGGTGTCGTTGAAAGATATTTTGAATGTAGAATGCAGTCCATGGGTAGAAAGCTAGAATATTTTATGCTTCCTAAGATGATGCTCAAAATTGATCTTCTCAATGACGGGCTATGAGACATCCACTAACTTCTATCGAAACATTTTGCATTTTTTTCTACAATCACTGTCACAAAAACTTACAAAACCAAATTTAGAGGAATGTTATGAGTTTACAGAACAGGACAAAATGTCAAATAGCTGTGAAATGAACTTAGAACACATGAGTTTACATCAATAGTCACTTCATCCCGTCAAATAAATACCAGACAAATGATAACGCATATCTGCATACCGATACCAACAATCGATACGAATCCTTTATGACTTCGATTCATAATCGGGAAAACCATAAATCCGTCCTCTTATACTTAAGACTACCATCTGTGTGGGATGGCCCAAATCCTTTGTCTAGTACCTAATCAGACTTGGCCCCGATGGACACTATATCTACATCCCGCCCTAGACTCAATCACTTTACGCAGGGGCGTAGCCACTAAACACCCAACACACCCAGCTTGATCACCGCACCATCCAACTGCTACCATTCCTGCGACCACTCTCGAGAAGCTACACTAGTTAAAATTCCGACTTCCAATCGAGTACCAGCCACCACATTTTTCTTATCAGAATGGTAATGCAAAGTGAAGTCATAATCCTCTAGAAACTCCATCCACATGTGTTTCGTTGAGGAACCAACAGAAGACATATCAGACTTGCTGGTTCTAACATCAACCGTCACCACATAAACAGTGGTGCCATATCTGGCAAAAGACAATGGACGCAACCCATGTCACAGTACTCTGCCTATGATTCTTCAACGCTAACCATAAGCCATTACCTTCCCGGATCAAGATCAAAACATCCGCTATCTTAAGGAATCACAAGATATCAAATTTCATTCCTTCGTTCTGATCATCGCACAGAGTCATATGCTTCTTTCAAATTCCCCGAATGCTTTTCACATACAGTCATTCACCCAAATCCTGGTCTCTTCCCGCCAATTTTTCATAGGTGTCGTTAGTCGAGAAATCCCCACGAACCTTCCGAGAGTATCTCGCCAATCCCAAGAACCAGATTCGAAGACTCCACTTCTGGGCCTTTCCCAACCTTAAGGCAACAATAATCTTCTTAGGCCCACAACACAATTCGCTTTACATGATTGTCCCAAGAATTTCACCTTAGCAGCCAAAATCGCTAATTGTTGAACTGGCATACAATCATGTCCCCAAATATAGAATCACCCTCAAATGATCCTCATGCTCCCCACTGAGTAGATCACCACATTGTCGCCAACTAAGACCACCACGCTAAATCGATCCAATAGCTCGAATGGTTCCATGCATGAGACTCCCATGAATGCCGTTGCGCATTCGCTAATCCGGTACATCACTGCGAACTCAAAAATGCCCATACCATGTCCTAAATGTCGCCTTTTTGTAGGATATTGCCTCCTAACTCTTAACCGATGATAACCAAGGCGCATCTATCTCGGGAAAATTCTCTTTCAACTAATCAAACAATCATCAATCCTGGGCAGCGGGTACCGATTCTTGATCAGAATCAGTCTCAAATGTCGTGAGTCAACGGTTGAAGGGTGTTGTCCTTCTTCGGGAAACAAAACTAGAGCGCCCAGGCAGCGCCGCCCAGCGAAACCTCGTCTGTTAAATTCCTCAGAGGCGGACCTCGGTGCCTACAATCCAACCCACGCCATCCTATGTGCAGTCATGGAAATGGGCGACGTACTCGTGGTGTAACTCAATGGCATAAGTCTGATCTCAAAGTGAGGTGGCCCTTAGCTCATTTGAAAATCAGCCTCATACTTGGTAAACTACCCAAGGTAACTGCCCGCCCCATCTCGCCCTCTAGTAAGGCTTGGTTAGCCAACCCATTCAACTGCGCCGCGGCTATCCGAATCACAATGTCAGCAAAACATTGTGCTTGTCCCCTTGAAATTTAACACTAATACCTTTATCTTTTGTAGGCGTGTAATCCAAACGCTTCATAATCAATGACAACTCTATGGTGTCGTTAACCAAATTAATCCTGCTGACGACATCAAACTCCGACATGTCCATGACCTCGTGTCCACAAAGTGAATAGACCCCGGCAATCTCTAACTGCAACCTCACACCGATCCACACTCAAATTTAGTGTTGCCTTTTCTATATAGACGAAACTCTCAATTCATAGTTACAAGATCTTACACTTCTCTCACCTACGTCACTTTGGATAAATTCGTACGATTAAATAACTCTTCGATTGTTTAGGATTTTAAAATCATTTAGTCTGCGACACCGCGCGCACAGGTCATACAAGTAGTAAAATCTGGAATGTAAGTCCGTGTATCATTCCCATAGAGATTGACTAGAATTAGAGATCACTCAACAAATTATTTGTGTTCATGCTATTCGACTAAAATAATTTATAGTGAAAGTTTGTCTAAAATGATAGATCCTAGACTAACTAAAATAATGAACAACATGAAATCAACCAAAATAAAGAACAAAATACTGGATTCATCCGTTCCCCGTGAGAAACGAAACTAATGCGAATCAAGAACAAACAAATAATCCACAGCATATCGCCTATCAGACAATGGACCTAATTTTTGGTCCGCGATCGCTTAAATGCCTTAGTACTTGGATTTCTCCACATTCACTGGTTAGAAGTTCTTGTTTCTCGAAATCAAGATCGAACTAGCGTATTTGTATGTCCTGCTTCTCGCTTATAAGACCGGTATTTTTCTTTCTCAATACTTCACACCCATTTTTTGATGACTGCAGATCTTCGCTTTCCTGTGATTTTTGCAAAAAGTTCTTACCACTTAATTGGTGCTCATCCTTCAGATCTATTACGATTCCTCTCCTTTCCCTTGATTATCCCCAACTAACACAAAGGGTTTGAAATTTCTCTTTTAGATTGAGGTGAACTCTTCGATTGTTTATATATTGTTGTACCTCCAACTTCAATTACGTATACTGGGTATTTATCAAAATTGAACTTTCAGATTTCAAGAATATCAATGGTAGTCTAACATACCCATAAGAGAATGCTCGCCGTGAATCTCCATCTCCGCACACAGAGGCATCCCAGAAACGAGCAAGATACACCTTTAAATTGGTATCTTGCACTACCATCGTGGAACTTATCGATTCAAAAAACGCACAAGGCAACCTTACCCAAATAACTTTCCATTTTGCAGAAAAATCAGATCCGGTCTATATTCAACTGCGAATCATGCTCATCAATGCACACGATTAAAGAAATGGAGCACCGATCACGTACAACCACTATAATCGCAATGAAACTGAAAAAAAATGAATTCCAGAAATTTGTCTAGATTTTAGAAATTTTTAGGCAGTAATTTTAAGAAGATAATAACAGAATGTGTTTCAAATTTTAACTGTTTCATGTTAGTAATCGTATCTAGAAAAGAATTTAAAAATAAAATGAAAAATAAAGAAAATTCTACCTAAACTATACATCGAAGTTCCTTCTTCGCTCCCTTTTCCAGAGCGAAGACTAAGCTACTTTAACATTTATTCTAACACTCGTCTATTTATAAATCACAAAAGAAATGGGCCTAATGCAAAAAGCTCCAGGTGGAATTTCCAAAAGAAAGCCTAGTTTACTATCCTAGGTCGCCACTCGTTTCTGCAGTTATGCACTGGATTTCCATTGTTTGCTCTGTCTACCATGCACCTTGTTACTTTTGTTGTGACCACGCAGCTGCCGATTAATAGCGTCGCAACATCGCGCTTCAGGGTCACAACCTCGCGGTCGGGCATTTTTCACAGCTGACGCCCACCACGCCACGCCGCAACTTCGTTGTCTTTCCCTTCTTCCGATTCCGAGTCACGACCCCGCCCCGGTCGACTCCTCTTCCCACGGCACTTACGCGACTTCGCCCAGTTGTAACTATATTTCGCTTCAACTCAAGTTTTGTGTCAGACTTTTCCGTCACACCGTTCGTATTCTATCTCACGGTGTTTATCGTTACACCTTCGCGATGTCGACCTTTGATGTTCATTTCTTCTGTCAACCCAATCATTAATGCTTCTTCTGGTCTTCTGTCCGCGTCATCTCATGTTGTTTTTCCGTCACGTAACCTAACGGCGCGGCCAACCGATTCTCTTCCGCGCCGCTTTCTTCGTCAACAATCGAACGAAAGCATCGCCATTGACGTTGTATCCTCGATTAATGAAGTGGTCGAATCTCCGCTTTAGTGCATCATTTGGTCGTCAAAGCCAAGCGACCTCCCTTTCGCTCTTCAACTCTTAGTTTGGTTGCAACTTCCAATCTCTCCGCTGAGACTCAGCCGCCATGCCGCGACTTTAACCAGATGCGCCAGTAACCCCAAACGGAGCCTCCCATTTTAAAAAACTTAGTTGAAACTTACTTCTTATGATACCTTCCTCGTGGTTTCATTTGACGGATCCATGTCGACCAGACGACGCCGCACCCCGCCATTCAACCGTCGCGATCAACGTGGTGTCGCACCAAGACTCGTATCTTACCTTGACTAATCTCTTTAGTCTCAAACCACACTTTGTCGCAACCTCTTTTCACTTGTTGCTTTGTCATTCTGGTCGCAAGCTCAACTTCAAGTCACGACTCAGCCGCAGGACTTCTTTATTATTCTAAAGACATCTTGATACGTGACCGGAAATGACTCGAACAAATGGTTTCCCGTCATGAATTCGATTTTCATTTGCTACCATTTCTGCAGAATATCTTTCTGTTTTATTTGATTTTTTTTGTTTCTTACAGATTTCCTTTTTCTGCAAAATTAAATTATGAAAGACCATTTTGCACATTAATCAATACTTATCTTGTAATATGCTTTAAAAATGGATTAAAATCAAATGAGTTTTGACCATCACCTAGTTCTTATGAGAGTCACACATAATGATTCTTTTCCAAGGTCTCAACCTCTAAGCCCAATTCCTTCACACATGATGCAAGAATAAATGAATGCGATGCAATTCGTAATCAAACAATATCCGTCTATAGTGTGAGATAGCGTAATGATACCTGGAGACCATCTATCCACGTTCAATCTGGTTACAATCTTTGTAGACACGCCCTAGGGTCCTGGGGGGCCCCGCCAGGAGCCCCGTCGACCTCGACCCATACTTCTTCCGCTTCTCTGCCGCCTGCACATGGTGAAACAGCCACTCAGACCGACATCGTTCCTCTAGCCCACGCTGGGCAAGTAGCGTACATACCGTGATGACACATCCCCTAATGATCTGACCGCCATCCCAAAACTCCCGGGATCCTTGCCTCGAGGGCAATCCCGCCATACCCAGCAATGGCAGCCAGAAACATGTCATCTGGCCTTGACTAGCTAGAAGCTCGATACGGGCTCTTAGCCCCGGGAGCTGGCCCGTCCTTTAACTCCTCGTGAACTGTAGCCTTTTGAACTTTTCAAACCAAAGAAGGTCAATCTTCTTCCTCTATCACGGCGCCGCACCCGATGCCCGCGGCATTTTATCTCTCTCATGGTTGTACCGCCCGACGACGGCAGCCTAAGGTCTCAGTAGGAACTTCTACACCCGCCCGATGGACAATCCTCGCACCATCCTCAAACTTCCCACCGCCATGTTCAGGGCTGTTAATCGCCAAGAAACATTAATCAGAACTTAGCCATATATTCATCGCTCATACTTCCTTGCTTCAACCATGAACTCTCGCAGATGTCCAAAGAGTCAAAATATTTGCCCATGAAGAGTCTAATGGTACCGATGAGCCTAAAACCCATCTATTTTTAATCCATTTTCTGCATGTTTTAACAATTATATATATTTATGCCAATATGAACATCAATCACTTTGTGTTTTGGTGTTAATGTGAAAAGAGAGAAACAAGCAGAAAAGTAAAAGTGGAAAATGCAAGAGCTTGTGTCACTTGTTTGATAATTTTCAGATGTCGACAAAATTCAAGGTAAGAGTGAACTATGTGCCCAACAACTGAATGTTGCAATGTGCTGACAAAACTCAATGTTGTAAAAGAAATTAGGTCTCGATAGTGAGTTTGTCTTAGATGCACAGACAAGAAAACTGTCACATAACCTCACCTCACGCGACAAAGATTAAAACAGAGAGAAAAGAAGTCACGGTCACGAAATAACATAATTTATGCTGGGCAAACATAAACAACTGGAATAGATGAACTCAATACGACAAAAGATACTTGTTCGCCACAACGTTCTGATTACAAACACGTCAACTAGACAAGTGTTACGTTCTGACAAAGTTTTCAAAGATCAAGCCAAATATGAAGAACCACGCAACAAAGAAAATCCCGCCAGATAATATCTTAATTCACAAACTTATAACAAAATATCCACATGATAAAGATTACTACCAACAACAAAACATGAAGAGGTAAATTCCCTTCGGCTTCTCGGGCGATAGTGAAGCTAAGAGCAACACAAGAAGAATACACAAAGAAATTGTTGCATATAACTCAAGAGTTTATAAAAACCAGGTCGCTGGCTAAAGAAGTTTTCACAGACAATAAAAGCTATGGAATGATAAAGTTCTGTCACAACAGAGAAAAAGTAGGTCGCGACAGAAATTGAAGAAGAACTGAGAATGGCCAAGGCAATTATGTTGCAACATATAATTCTATGTTGTGACAAAATAAACAAAGAAGTTACAAGAACGTATAGAAAACCGTCGCGATAAAGAAGTTTTTGTCACACATAAATTGCTAAGGACTTAAAGAACTGCCAGATAAAGAAAACCGCTGTAAATGTAGTTGACAAGATGAAAAGCAAACGCTTCGGTCGGACAAGGAAAACATACCATAACTTTAGAAGAAATGTACGAGAAGTCGGGTTGCAACAAGTTTGGTGTCGCTGACACACGCCTGGTCACCAGAATGACTATTGAACAAATTTAGTGTCAACATCAAACTATGTCGCAGAACAATCCAAGAGCAAGCCCAGAGAACATGTCGTGACAGAAAACAAGAAGCTATGACAGGCAATGATAAAGATTGGAAAAGCTTGTCATAATTTCTTTTTTATGTCGTGACAAAGAGACTAATTTGGGGATCTACAAATTCGCACTAATGGCGAGGTCCACATTGGAAAGCTTCATAAATATATAATTTGTGGCAGCACCGAGCTTCCCAACTCCAAAGGACGCCTGGGTGGTCAAAGACCTTGTATATTTTTAAGTTTTATTTATTTACTTTCCATTTTAGTAGATTTATATTTAGTGTAGCGTTTATTTTAGTTTTCCTTTACTTTGATTTGGTATTGCATTCATGCAACTTGTTTTATATTTTTATATAAAATCATCTTTTCATTACTATTTGATTTAAAATGGATGATAAGTTATATTCATTATTTCGGGCCATGTTTATGATTTCACTGAATTTTTCCTAATCAGCTTTCACTGATATATAAACCAATGAAAAGTTGAGCTCATCGGAAATGGGTCATCGATGATAGTCATTTTGTCAGATAAGGTGGAAGAAAACTTAATGAATTCTCGAATTTACTGATCATTGTTTATAAATTTACTGTTTTTCTCAATACTATACTGTACTCCAATGCAAGGTACTGTATCTCGCTTTGATTTTCAGGAGGCCCTCTATGACATGAGATGGAGAACCCCAGATAGATGAATTCTATGGTATGGTAGACTAAATACTATGTGGTACTAATGAACTTTGAAGGATTACCATAGATCACCAACTTACTTATAATTGGAGGATGGTTGAATGAAGTATCTATTTAATCATCAGAGGTCTCATTTTCATTGAACTGATTTTGATCCTCATACTCAAAAGATCTAACTTTATGAGATAAAATTTTCATCGGCGTGTAGGATGAGGTGTCAATCAAATTGGAGAAGGAGTGCAATATCTTGTCTATGGGGGCAAGAATTCTTTAAATTCTAAGATATGAGGTATGAGCACCTGGGAGAAATGAAAATACCAACTTGGTAAGAGGGTTACATATTACAAGTAACTGATTGTAATCATGTCTCAAAAAATGAATATGAACTTAATCAGAAAAGTATGGCTGAGGGAGAACAACTACCACTTCTGATCTTTGACAAACCCCGCTTCCAATTAATGGTCAAGCTTAACTGAATGATGTTGATTATTACTAATTGACCATGTCCGCTGAACTCATTCGGAAGAACCCCAACCCCAATTTTATGAAACTTTACTTTTATATATTTGGCATTTCAATAGGACTACATTTTAGTCCTCTTATCATCATATCGAGTTCAAATAGCAATGATCTTCGAGAATGAGCAGTTGGTCTTTTGATTTATCATCTTTCCATGGGAACGATATCCGACTGATCCACTGCCACTGCACCACCTGGTAGCACTTGCAAAGTGGGTCAAGACCACACACATAAATTTAAATGAGTCATTTTACAAAAAAGAACAAATCCATCTTTTTCATGTGTAAGGAAAAATGTTTTAATGCTTTGGCGCCGCCACAGATCAAAAGCGTAGGTGGTACACGGTTTAGCATGCACCCGATTACATCATAGCTTTGGCCTTAATAAAATTTAGCTAATCAAGAATGACAAACATAGTCCTTTGCAGTAGTGTCATAAATTTGTATATATTTGGTCTTAATGGTACTCTACCCACTGCCACGCTCTAATCCTCGAGGCTCATCTAACCCACCATACTTGGGGATTTCACCCTCTAGCTGGAAAACCGTTAGTCTAATCTTTATCGCATTGGAGGTGATTTACAGCCTGGCTACCTTCAACCCGTCGTAATCAATGTCACCACCATCGGATCCCCCCATCTTGTGAATGTCGGAGGATGATGTTCAAACCCGGAGGTTATTTAACCCTCCTTGACCCCAGCCTGCAGGCCATCGGTAATGACTGCAACCAGCGCCCATAGCCTCCATAAAGGCTTGGCCGGTAAAATGGCATGTTGGCTATCGCCCATGGATCGACCTTGTCCTCGACTCACACCGCCAAATGTAATGAAGCATTCACCTCTCTCAACAACTAGCATGCCAAATCCATCACAACTTTATAGTCATGAACTACACTGTTCATCCCTTTTTCCTTAGTGGTGCAAAATTCCAAACACTATATTGTGATGCCCCAAAACCCGAGGGTCCCATTGACAACATGTCAACCGTGGAATTCCTATGGATTTCGGGTGATCCGATACCACACTGTTGTGTCCCATTTATAGGAATCCATGTTTTCACAAAAAACCAGGCAAAGGTTCTTTGTTCTGGGAGCTTACTCCAACATACAACCCGTATAACCATAACTCATCCAGGTCTCAATAGAAGTAGTGAATGACCACACTGGGTCCATCCGTCCATATCCCTAACATAAACTATATCATTAACCACCGTGGACACCGAAAGTTACCTACATTCACCTCAATACAATCCTTTACCATCCATATTCATTCATTTAAATCTAAAATAGAGTACAACACTTATTTGTAGCTGCGTAGTTATCCCGATCACTACCCTCTACCATATAGTTTATACACCAATTGGCGAGACAATAGTCCCCAAAAAGAATTTAATTACATCATTTACACAAAATATTTTTTTACAAAGTAATATCAAGGCCACATCAGCCTCCTTCATAACATGTAGGTCTTGTCGGATGGCTGTCTCCCCACCCCACTCGAAAGGGGGGTCCCACTATTGTGGTGAGCAATGCCCACAGAAAATACCCTATAAGGGCTACTCCCACCTATGTGCACATGCAATGCCATTTCACACATTCAAGCAAACATACGCATTCCTACTCAAATGTCTACATGCTACATGAGTAGAACGCGACTCACCATGTCCCATGTCCCGAGTCCTCACCCACTCCTCACATGCGGATATGCTATGTGAAAAACTATTGGTGTGTTTCACCCAATGACTTAACCCATTGGACAACCTCAGTATTATTTAATTTCCACTTCAACCCCATATGTTTGTGGGTCGTGGAATTTATGAGGTCTCACCGCAGTGCTTCACGCCTTCCGAATACTTCGAACTTCATTGTCGGATAAGCATATGTCCACTAAGAATAAAATTTAGGTCTTCACCCCTGGGAATCTCGCCCCATCTTGCTTCACCCAACACATTAATATTATTTATTATTAGCGCATACACCCGTGAGTTCCAATTTTTACTCATTCCACTTTCTTCACTACACATCTACCAAGAATGGTGAATAACCAATACCATGCACACACACCCAGACCGATGCATGTCCCCAAGGCATATGAAATGCAATTATTCCATTGCTCATTCATACTATGCTACTATGATGAGTTCTATATGTGCATGCCTACTCATGCACATCATGCATCATTTGGACATTTATATAAAAAGCATACAAATTCCAAATATATCATACAATTCATGCCATCATATCAATGCACGATACATCGACATCACAAGTCACCAATACCCGAGTGACATCCATCAACCACTGCGCCAATTGTGACTAGGATATGTCCGACACCTGAATGTACAATGTTTGCCATGTAATGGTCTTATTCATACAAGCACATCACAAGCCAAACCATTAATACAATTTGACTTCCACACAATTTCAACCAAGTATATCACTCAATCGCTGAATGATATATTTACAACTACCAATTGAAAACTGACACAAATCATAAACAACCTGTCGAGCAAATTCCGAAAAGGATCATAACTAAGTTATAGAGGTCCAATTTAGGTGATCATGCCAACATCAAGTTCCCGATAGGGCTACAAGTTCCTGAGGGATGATGTCCAAATGCTCACTATTTTTCAGCTGAAACAGTCCAAAAACCCGGATGAGGTCGCCAAAACAAAGGCAAATGAGTATCTGGGGAAACGACACACATGAGTTATAAGAGGTCCTGATTTGGGTGATTCAAAAGCCTAACATCAAGTTCTCAGTGTTAGGCTACAATTTTTGAAGGATACTGTCTAAATTACCCTTTTAACTCAAAAGCAGCCCTGAAATGGCATCATATAGGGTAAAATGTAAGTAATTATTCCATAACCCATTATTAATTTGCCAAATATCCTTTTAATGGAAAAAACGCTGCTAAACAGCCCCTGTGTGGCATTAAACTCAACCAAAACTCTAGAATGGAAAATGAACCAAAGTAGGAAAGAATCCTACCTCTTGGAGAGTGATAGAAGAAAATCTCAGTAGTCTGGATGAGGCCTTAATCCGAAATCTTATTTCTTTGGAATTCGCTGAATTTCACTAATACTGACTTGGCAACCGCACGGTTGCCCTCAACGAGTACTCCAACTAAGCCCAGCTCGATGCGACACCACCCAGCGACTTCACCCCACCTCGCGGTGCGGGCCCCACCTATTCGACTTTTGTGGACCGCCCCTGGCCGCCAATCTATCCCTGAGACCTCCCAATACCACGGCTCGCCGAACCCTGACCCAGGCTTAAGTACCCAAGTTCTCACGTAGGTACCAACCCAGCTACCGTGGAGCTGCCGCGTATTTCCTCACAATACTAGAAGGGGTCCACAACTTGGTATCAGAAAGTGAAGGCAGCTCACTGCTTTTCGCATGCCAAAGATTTCCTATAGAACATTTTGCTTATAATGATTTTCCATTGCAAACTGCATTGTTTTGTTAAACCCTTGCATGCATCAAATATTGAAAAGTGTCACAATCTTTAATTTTCTGAAATTCACAAAGATATATGTCCGACGAGGTCAGAGTAATGATCTAGACTTCCGCACCGAGGTGTTCACCGTAGAGAGATATGTCGAGCACACCCCTAGATCGGAAAATGCTAATGAATCAGCCCCCAGCAGAACCATCGAGGGCCGCAGACCCACCAAGTGTACTCAGACGTATGGATCAGGTTATACAGATTGTCACAGCCAGCCCACCACAAAATGGCCTGCAAGAGCAAAGAGGATAACGCGCCTAAAATTAGGCTAAAACTTATGATGGTACCACGACCCAGAGGCAGCATACTATACACAGGTTAGTGAAATTTATACGTTGACGGGTGTCTGGAAAGGAGCAAAGTCCTCTTCAGGGTTTTTGATGGGCAAATTTAGGCCAAGGACCTGTGGGGAGGCCATTAAGAGGAGACACCTTGCTGTGAGTCACTTTGAACGCCCGGCTGCATATTTACTGCATAGATTTTACCCGTGAGTTATCGACAAAAATAAGAATGCTAGAGCAAATGATCCCCGACAAAGGATGTAATATGAGCAGGTTTTAACTCGCGAAATTGGTGCCTAAGTGATACAGGAAAATGAGGTCATGGGCGTAAGCGATTCATGGCCGGCTGACCGTAATTAAAGCTCATCTAACGGCAATTCAAAATAACTTCGGAGCCGTCAGGCCCACCATAAGTGTAGGCGACGCTTCGCCGAACTCAGGCGACCCGGGACAGCAGAGGTGCTCCCAAAGACTAGTCAGCCGTGCACCGGGCCGGGCCTAGTAGAAAGAAAGGGGAAAGAAGTGGACCAAAGCCAGAGGCTCAGACGAGCAAAGATCTGCAACAGATCCGCCTACGATCACCATGCCAGAATTTGCAGAGCGGTAGATCTTCTCGTGATCATCTTTTCCATTATGCCCTACATGTCGAGGTGAGGCATCTCTGAGAGTGCGGTGATGAATACGACAAGGGACAAGCCTTCCACGCGCGCAGGAAGGTCACTGGCCCGAGATCCGTCTACGCTTAGTAGTCAGACTTCCTCGAGGTAGGTAATAAAGAAGATTCACCCTGTGCATCTGGGCCATCCCACCAAAGGTGGGTGGTTCGCAGGTGGCAGACAAAGACCGGTAGAGGTCGCGTAGGGGTGCAGGAGGCGAGAGGGCAAGACTCCGACAGTCGGGACCAGCGTACCATCAGTTCTGCATTTACAAATACAATGCCAGGAGGCAGATGTACTGCATCGGATTACCGGTATGATTTAGCTTTACATCATGATGCATATGCATTAGGTGGACCTGTGAGCCACTCATTCATTTGGCTTCAGCATCTACCACCGAGAGGCACCCGTGATAGAGTCCCGTACCTCATAGATGGTCTTATGGTGGTTTCCGCATCTAATGGATGCTTATATCCGAAAGGATGGGCCTGTAGAGATTATGATCCAATAAGAGTCAAATGCATTTGATAGTGTTAGGGTATCCATGATTTCGATATAATTCGGGTAGCGGATCGTTGTCGCGTTATCACCATTGTTATAAGAGCAGCGATTGGTTCGCCAGAGAACTGTGATATTTCTGGGAATCGAAGAGAGATCGCTTCCTAGTCTCTATTAATGCCACACCGCTTCAAAATGCTTCAAAAGGTCGCTGTGGTTATCGGCAGACTGAAGGATAGGAGACAAGAGGGGGATACCTACCGGAAGACATCCCCATAGTCAAAGAGTTCCCAAGATGTCTTTCCGCATGATATTTCGTGTTTAATTCCTGGAGCAGAATTGTTCGTTATTGAACTAGTTCCATGATCAGCTCATATCCATTCCTCCATACGTAACATCTAAGCCAAAGCAGAGTCGAAAGAATTAAAGGCACAATCGAGGAATTGCTAAGGCGGCTTTTATCCGACCTAGTACCTCACCGTGGGAGCTCCAAATGAAAGAAGAAAGATGGAAGCTACGCTGTGGCAGACTATGACAATAACTGGGCGGCACATTAAACCAAAGATCCGCCTCAGATAGACATGAGCTATTTGACCAATTGCATGGATCTCGGGTATATTCTAAGATTGATCTAAGGTCAGGCTATCATCAGTTGAGGGTCCGGGAGAATGATGTTTCTAAGACTGCCTTCATAACGAGATACGGTCACTACGAGTTCCTAGTGATGCCATTCGGATTGACTAATGCCCCAAATGTCATGGATTGATTAAACGTATTCAACCTATTGATGGTTTGCGGGATCGATTCATTGATGACATTCTAAAGGTACTCAAAGCCAGAGGAACATATGCAGCATCTTCTGACAAAAGATATGTGATTCTGTAGGTTTCAAGAGCGCTAGCCAGTAAGGCGCGCTTTGCTGGATGCAGCTGGTCATGTCATTTCAAAGAGAAGGTATTACAGCGTGGATCCTCGTAAGATTGAAGCTGACAGTGAACCAGCCGCCCACACAAATGCTTCAAGTTCGCAGCTCTCTTGATCGGGCGTGTTATTACAGAAATTTGTTGATGGATTTTCGAAGATAGCAACACCGTTGACCAATCTATTGAAAAAGGATCAGAAATTCGAAAGGGTCGACCGCCACAAAAAGATAGTTTTGATGAGTCGGTGACGTGAATGACGATAACTCCAGTATTAGCACTACCGCCGTGGAGCACTGCCATGGGTATATAGTGATGCCCCACAAGGGTTAGGGTGTTTTGATGCAAGATGGTAGAGTGATAGCTTATGCTTCCCCGCTTAAAGTGCCACACTGTTTTAACTACCCAACCCACATTTAGAACTAGCAAGAAGGGTTTCTCGCTCTAAAGATCTCTGAGACATTACTCATACTGTTCCTTTGCCGATATTCACCGATCATAAAGAGCTCTGCAGAGAATATACCTTTACCGTGAAAAGAGCTTAACTCTAAGGCACGGTGGCTGGAGTTGATTAAGGATTATGATTTGCACGATAGAGTACCATCCGGGGAAGGCCAGTGGCCGATGCCTTAAGCCGGAAACCACAGGGTTCCTATGCTTATCGCATGCGATATTCCACTGGTTGAGAGCTGATAATCTTGGGAGTTCACGGTGGTGTAGCTTCGATACAGGGACATTGTTGGCATCATTTTGTTCGTCCCTTCGTGGATCATCGGCAAAGGTCAAAAGCGGTGTTTCAGATGATTAAGTCAGCGTAGATCGAGGGTGGTAGGAAACCAGAGGTCTGCATCGCAGATCATACAATAGTTAGAGGAATCAATGCAAAACAAATAGTGAACTAAAAGTGGAACATGAAGAGCTCACTCTTCAAGATATGCCATGCACCTGTGGTATTCAAGATAACACATCTGAGGAGCATTATTGGTGGAAGGCATGAAAGGAAATTGGGCAGATTTCATATCCAGATGCCTAACCTGTCACAAGGTAAAGGCAGAGCACCAAAAGCCCGCAGAGATGTTCCTCCGCTCCCCGTATGGAAGTGGGATAAGATTATTATGGATTTCATTGGTCGCTCGAGAACTCCTATACACCACATATGGTGATAGTGGATACTTGCCAAATCAAGATTTTCTCCCGGGGCTAGTTAATGACGCACCCATCGACAAGTTGGCCCAATTATATGTGGAGAGATAGTTAGATTATAATGTGTTCCTGGTCTGATAGTTCTGACCTTAGACCCCGTGATTCACATCCAGATTTTGGTCCACCCACAGGATGCTACATGGGACTCACTGCACTTGAGCATGTTTTTCCATCCCGCACTGAAGGTCGGCCGTAGAGAACTACTGGGGACGTTAGAGGATATGCTTAGAGCATGCGTGATAGAGTTTAAGGGAAGCTGGGATACGTGATTTATCTCCATGGAGTTCGGCCTACAACAATGGGCTATTTAACCACAAAGATAGGCATGGCTCCATTTGAAGATTGTATGGCTAAGTGTCGCACTCGAGGTATGTTAACGTAAGTAGAGCAGAGGAGACCTGGAGCAGGGCCCAGTTAGTACAAATTAGATAAGATCCGCATTGTCCGAGATGCACTCAAGATAGCCAGAGATGCATGTAAAAGTTATATGACAAATGAGGATCTACAATAAAGTGGGCGATAGAGTCTTTCTCAAAGTTTTTAGTAGTCCTCGATTTGGAAGATCGCGGAAAGTCGAGGCCCAGATATATGAAATGGCATGAGATTATTGCCGAGCGGGACCAAAATAGCATAGATTAGACCTTCCTCTGTAATGGCTAAGGTTCATAATGTAATCATGTATCATGTTTATACATTCCAGACTTCCCATGTACCAGATCACCAATGGAACTAAAGGATAATTTGACCTATAAGGAGCAGCCAATGCAGTATATAGATCGCAGAGAAAGCGAGATTTTGCTGAATAAGGTCATTCCCCGTTAGTCAAAGTTTTATGGGGAATCATGGGATTAAGGAGGCTACTATTGGGAGTCGAGGCTCCGGGATGCTACAGCCAATATCCTCTTGTTCACCGACACAGGTCCTCGTTGAGAATATTTGTTCATTTCGAGGACTTAAATGTTCTACACTGGGAGGATTTGTGACCCTTCCAAGAGGGTAACATGCAAACCGTATGTGCACCAAGAGCCCTTAATAATTTAAGGCCATAATAGAATTCTTTGAAAACTGGGTCATGGTGAAATTATGTGCTTTAAAGAATTGTACAACTTTACAATTTACATGCGAGGGGTGAAAGTATAATTAATGAAGTTTAAAATAGTAAATTAATAACATAATCCAAAATTATTCAGAACTTCTCTGAAAATTTATTCTGACACTAAAACTGACTGCTCTGCAAGTCTGGTCTCAACAAATCCATGAACAGAAAGTTTCAAATCTCAGATAACGGAACATTCACAATTTGAATAATTGAGTTTTAGAGTGAATCTAAAACGGATTCAGAAAAATCTCAAAAAAAATAGCAAATATTTTAAAGAATATTCAATTATAGGATTAAATGAAAAACTTTTCTGTATAGGAAATGGACCTAATTTGATAATATAAATATATAAGAAAATAATAATAATAACAACAGAATAAGAACACCAGAAAAACTAAAACTAAACACTGGTATAAAATATAAGATAAACCAATGTAAGAGATGGTAGAGGAAAGCCATTTTGACTTTTTTGATCTTTGTTGATTTACTAAAACTGACTAAACTTCATTCGAGTAAGGCAAAATCAGAGATACAAGAGAAACACGACAGGATCAACATTCAAATTTTTGTTAAACCTCTGCGCGCAGAAAATCGCCTTGTTCACTGTATGGTCAAGTTCAAAGGCTACAGAATGGTCTTCCAAATTCTTTCTAGAGGTTTGAGTATTTAACTTTAGTCCCAAAATTTTAGATCCATTTAGAATTTTTAGAATCTTTGACCGTTCGACAACATATTTAACTCAACTGTTTTAATGTTCCAGTTTGAATTTATATATTCATTAAAATGATAATTTTAAACACTTTTATTTTTATCATACGAAAGTCCTCAATAAAAGTCTAATAAAAAACAGATAGTTTTTTATAAAGTACTAACGTGCATGATTTATTTGGCCCAATTTCACATCATTCATTGTCCATATCTAATAGACTGAAAATTTAAAGCTTGTTAGAACGGTTCTGCTCTATTATAGTTACTGGAAAAGTTCCTCGTGATATGTTTATATAAACGCCGAACTCGAGGCATTTTCAGTACTGAAACAATTATGGAAGGATTTGAGCATCCATTTGCACCTAGAGCAAGCTGATGCGACTTGTTAAATTAGTGAGAAAAAGGTGAAAGTACTAAAATCATTTAAACAAAGTGTTAATTACAGTTGTAAAGTGCTTTGAAACATAGATTTATAAAGCATTTTTATTACCCTCCCACCAAGATAACACATAAAAGTTCGATTTATTAAGAAACATGGCTCGTCGAGCAAACCCAGATATACACTGGCTCACGATGCAGGCTTCTATCGTACGGCGCGCGTGTGTTGAGGATGACATGGACCAACTATATTATTTGGTTCATGACCTGGGGTTAGATCTTAGCATATATTTAATATATGAGTCCCTCCACATTCTGAGGGTATATAGTTAGCGCACCACTTGGGTATGATGTATTTAAGAGGTGCTGGTCTCGATGTTCCACTCACCTTGCATTTTGTCTCTGAGAACTAATATGTTATATAGATCCTGTTCACCTGGATCATTCAAACGCGGTAGTGTTCCTGAGGAAATTACCACTCACGTTGTGTCCGAGTGGTTCCGGTGGTGCATCACTTCTGTATTTTTAGAAATGGCCACAGCTGGTTATACTTGACTTACAAAGATAGCACTTTCAGATATTGAACCACCATCAATTAGCCAGTTATAAATAGTTTTCTGCACGATTAACAGTTAATTAGTTTTCAATTAGCCAGCAAGCAGAAATGGAAGCCAATAAAGAGAAATAGTTTTAAATGGTTTTTATAGCAAAACTCGCTTTTCATAAAACAATACAAAATCATTTATGTACGATTTTCATATCTATTGGGAGGTACAAACAGTGACACAAAGATTTAGAAGTAATAGTACTCACCTGTTCGCTTTGGCTCCACGCTTTCTCATGCTTTTAAAATAATTTTCAGTGTGTGCCGTAAGCCGAAAAAGATCTTTCAGATCCTCGCCCTAGACGTCGTTGTGATTATATATAAGATAAGGTGTAAATTAAAAATAGTAAAAGTTAAAATGTGGCATTTTGTATATGTAAATATATTTTGTAAAATATGCATGCATGGTTTTGAGAAAAACAGGTTGCGATAAACTTATATTGGATTTATCCTTATCTATATTTTGATGAGGACCAGAGGTCCTTTATTGTTGTAGTTTGACATTTGGAAAACATTGGGAGGCTTTTTGTTTTATACAGTGATTTGTATTTGGCTTGACCACCGTGCAACAAGAGGCCGATTTTCGTTAAATCTAAAGGTGTGATTTTGATAGTGCGAAAAATTTTATAACCTACATTTTCCAAATACGCTTCAAATAGCTTACGCTTAGCTTCATGGTAACTTGTCACTGAAACAGCCTGGTCTGAGGTTGGTCGTGAGCTGCCACAGATTTCCATGTCACTAGGTAGGTGGGTCTGCTTCACACTCCAGAGATTCAGGAGAGAGAAAGGATTAATTCTTTCCTTTTCATCCCACCTCCCATTCTCTGCTTCCTTTCAAATTCTTTCCTTTTGTTTTCCTTTTCTCTTTTTTCTAACTTAACTTATTTTAAGTTAAGTTTGATATGTGTCTCTCATGGTGCTACGTGTCACGCGATCCTTGCTCAGATTCGTCCCTACCCCGAAACAATTTATTTTCATTCCGGTTCAAGTTCAATTTATTTTAAATAAACTTAACTCAAGTCATTTCCTGATTTCCCAGATTTTGGAAAAAATCTCATCCCTGGAGTCACTGACAACTCACCACCCAGAAAATCGTAAAAATTTCGACTTTCTCGAAATTCGATGAAACTTTTCTGGGTCACTAGATTTCGCGAGACGAATCCAACGTCGCAGCTTGTTTCATCATCTGAGATATAGAGAATTTCCTAGGCTTCCTTGAACCATTATGGTAATTTTTATTATTTTTTGCCATTTTTTAGAAAAATTAAATTTTCAGGTTTGCATTCTTTCCCTTAAAAGAATTTCACCCCACCTCCCTATGCACACTAATACGCACATAACATGCATATGCAACCACACACAATCACATGCATACGGATCGACTCAGGCCATTTAATCACAAAACGACTAAACCATACCTTCATCCCCAAACAAGAAATGATAGGGTGGCTCGCATCATGTCCTCGTGTTCATGTTGTTCCAATCCTATTGTCACAACACTTACTAACCTTACTAATACGTCAGAAAAACCTCGATCCCGCACTATGATATCGACCGGTTCCTCCTCAAGGTCCCATCTATATCAATATCGTCTTCTCAACTCACTGGCGCGAGATACATGGCACTTCATATTTTGCATACCTGAATAAGATCCTTCTTCACCCAACCGACAGTAACTCTCGCTAACCTCTCGAGTATATTTCGACGAGCTCGATATGGCCCCGCATAGCTTCCTCGCTTACTCGAACCCGAACACCACCTGCCTGGCATTACCTTTAAGAAGACGTGATCACCCAAATCTCAAACTCTGTGAGGTCGAGTAGTGTTTGTTTACAGCTCTTCTCCTAGCCTGTACATGAGAAGATGCTTCCTTATCGAATCCATCTTCTGACGCAAGAGGTTCTAACCCAGATTCTGACACGTGATGGATCCTCTCCTACCTTCCGCCCAACAAATCTTAGAGATCTACATGGCCTCCCATACAAAGCCTCATAGGGTGCCATCTGTATACTCGCCTGATAATCCATGTCAGAGCGAATTCCACTAAGGGCAAATGTTCCTCCCAATACCTGAGACTGTAAGATACAAGCTTGTAGCATGTCCTCTAAAACCTCAGATAGTCCTCTCCTGATCCAGTCACTTCGTTTATGGATGAAAAGCAAAGGCTCATCATCAATCAGGTTCCCATGGCTCTTGGATCTGCTCCGCAGTGAGGTGTCTGGAATCAACAATATTTATATCCTAGGTTCCCTACTACCGCAGCGGCTACCTAGTATGCGGTTCAGGGTCGAACTCAAGGGGTGGGTTTTCTTTCATGGCGAGTCACGCTAACTCGAAAAATGGTGTTTCCACTTGATTTGGGGTTTCTGTAAAACAACGAGGTTGATGGTTTGAAAACTCGTAACTTTAGGGAAATAAAGTGTAAAAGAAACTTGAAGCTTCATTATCGGCTAGGTTCTAAGGCAATAGCACGTCCTCGAGTCTTTCTTCTCAATGCTAGAGGTGATGACCTATAATACTCTTAACTGATCGGTGTTGAATAGCAAACCATCCCCAAAGCAGTTTGAGTGGTATAACATTTATTAACCATCAATGTTTCGAAGAAGTTAAAATTGACCTTGGATCAACCTGTAGAAGCAAATAAATGACAACTAAGTTGCATCATGGATCTAGAATATGACCATCGAAGCCTTTAAAGCTTTGGCATCGCCACTTCAAGGTAGATCATGTGGATTCAAACCATGCGTGAGACAATGTAAACATAAACTTGATAAATGTCGAAAACAGAGGACGCTGTTTTCACTCCCAACCACTAAAGGCCCTCCTCTTCAAGGATGAGAGGGTTTAGCCAAACATCCTTGGGTTGTCGTCCTCCTCAAGGGTTGTTTGAGTACAGTAAAAATGAAAGGGAGAAAATGAGAGAAAATCTTGCAGCGGGAAAATTTGAAGCTTTAGCGCCAATTTGATTGATTTTACGAGCTTGATTGGGAAGCATATCTTGCTCGAGTCAAAGGAAATTACAAGAAAATATATGAAACAACACAAAATACAATGGGAAATTTGGTACAAAGCCATAAAAAGCATTAAAAAAAAGCGTGGTCAACACGGTAAAATAGGAAGCGAATTGCCAAAATTCGCTATCTTGCAAAATTTCGCATGCTACGAAATTTGACACAAATTACTGCTCTTGCAAAATTTTCTGCAATGCTCACTCTCCCACTGTATTTAGCTCCAATTTCCATCTGCTTTGTTCATGTAGTTTCGAGTTTGGCTCGGGTTCTTCGCATTTGAATTGGCTTGAAGATAATGGTATAATTGGCTTGCAAAACTACAAAAATATCCACAAAATATGATTAGTAGCATAGTCGGGACCTTAGTGTGTCAATTGGGTTATTTAAGTTGATTAGTACACAAAAGTGCTCCAAAACACACGCAATGAACGAGACTCGAAACAACCTTATTTGGGGCACTAATCCTCCCTCAAACACATTCCTTAACAATGACAAAAGAAAGAAGGAAAGCGAGACGGGTTAAGCTCATTCGAAAGAGAATGGTATTTTCAAGAAGTGTATGAGTAAGTAATGCCCTACCCTCAGTGTGGATGATTGAGACCCTGCATGACAACCAGCTTGGGAGAATAAATGCCATACGAGGACCCGAGTTTGAAAAGTATCTATCCCCGAGGAATGGGCGAGCTTCCACCCAAAATCTGAGTGTTTATGTGATCGGAGTTTTCAACAATGGCACTAAACTACTCTCTGACAAACTCACAAATGGAAATCATAGCACCTTGACCTGACCTAAATGTCTGGTTCCTCTTTGGTCGTATTTCTTTTTTGTATCGTAGGATGCAATCTTGAAAATCAACACTCTGCAGTCCATGTAGCGAAGGGTGCAGATGACTCCCAACCTTGACTAAGGCTTAGGGCATCAAGTCATGAGGATCTTTCGGCCACTAACTCCTCGGGTTTACTTGGACTCAGATAAATTCAAAATTCCTTTTCACGACTGCCCAAGCCTCACCCACGTCCACCCGTGCTTGACCGCTAGGGTGGTGGCTCCCGATAAGTAAGGCTTAGGGCACCAGGCTTTAAAGACTTTCGCGGTAAACCCTCGGACCGTGCTCGAGTTTCAAGGTAAAGCGTCGCAGCTTATCTCTTCTCTTTTCTTCTTTTTCTTTTTCTTTTCTTTTTTTTTTTTTTTGTTTTTTTTGGAAGACACATTGGCCTTCTATTCTAGGGAACCATAACCTTTTACAGGTGGTCAATGAAACTAGAGTAGGTTTGCACGATAAGGGAGTTATGCAGTTTCTCAGGCTATTACTGAGCGATGTGCGCAGTGTGGCTAGGTCAAGGCGGAAGAAAAAGATTGAATACCAGGAGACTTCAATTGACCAACCACTTAATCATGCATAAAACTAATCTAATATCAATGGCATTAGGCAGTGTTTCAATTTTTCAACTTAAAGGTTAGGCAAAACCACAAAAAAATATGGGGGCAAAAGTGTTGCAAATGAGTTAAGAAGCGAGCTTGTCTAATATGTATACTTGATGTATCATAAATTTTGACTTTTCAAAAACAACTTTCTCAAAAAGAAGCAAAAAGCAAGCCACTAAACATACAAAATGGGCTTTGCTTATACATGCAGTAAATTCAAAAAGTGTAAAACAAACTGATATCTACAGTATATATAAAAAAATCACTTCCTTCACTAACTCTCCCCTCAACCAAGTATACCATTGACCGTAATGGGGTGTGGATTGGAAAGGTAGTGGAGGAAGTGCTACCTCTCGATCGTGGCCGTTGAGGCGTCCTCGGTGCGGACGGGCTGAGTCTTTGGGAGGAGTGGTGCAAGCTGCGGTACCTTTCTGACCGACGGGAGCTTCTGCGGGGGGCTGGAGGTGGAGTGGCACCGATCCTCTTTGAGTAAAGTGGAAAGCAGTGCGGCGGTACATATGGGGAGATCGCAGGGAGGCCCAGGTGACTCTGGATCTGCATGAGATGGCACGATTCACGTGCGAGCGGCACTAGTCTGAGCCATGGCGACCTCCGGTCACAAGTCATCTGTCCATGAGAATTTGCATGACGATCGCAAATGATGCTCTGTGAGTGGAGAAACGTCTGTTGCATCCATGATGGTCAGAAGTCGCCAGTGGAAATCGTGATATCTTTGCGGAGGTGGGGTGGAAGTGCTCACTTGCGACACCGTCTGTAGGGGCGTGCGGGGCCATGGAGCCACTGAGAAAGACGGAGAGCGGTGGAGGTTTGTGACCTTTGGAACGATTGGGGGGAGAAGTCGGGCGAGGGTCATGGGCCCGGGGCTCCCAAATATGCTCCATTGGAAGGGGCGCTCCTCGGGATGTCGGCGATTGGTAGTCCTCATTTGGAAGGAGACAGACGGGGGCATAAGCGCTGCCGACCGATGGTAAGTGGCTCTTGATCGCGGCTTGACGCGCTCTAATCTAAAGCTCGTGGGAAGCCCGTTTGCTTTCAGCACACTGGCATGAGGGTCTCGGGAATAAGGCGTGGACTCGGCTGGATAGACTCTGCGATGGACCTTGTCCTTGGAATGGGTCAGAAGTCATAATAAGCCACGGCCGGGATTTGAACATTAGCCCTCGAAATGCGAAATATGGCCTCCAAGATGGCTCCTCTCCTTTGAATGATATGCTAAAGCGGGAAAAGATTAGATCGCAGAATGTGATCGATAAGAAGCATACGCGGTGAAAGTTGCCTCCTGAACAGAACCGATCCGGCGGTAATGTCCCCGAAAAGATGACGGACCATCTCCCTTGGCAAGGGATGGGGCCACTGCCTATACTCGGCCAAGTTGGCGAGGACCACCAGAAAATTGAATGTAGCGGCGATGTCTGAGGCCTTGAGTATCCCAGGCCGGCCGTTGATGGAGAAATGAAGAGCAGTCGGGTGGGGCTCGCGCCTGGATGTCATCGTGTGGTAGAACTCGATGACCACCCGAGGGTAGAAAAATAGATGAGGTGTCATGAACAGCTCGAGTACCTACGCGCTGAAGCGTCAGTCTCGGAAGCTGAGTGCAACGGGAAGGACGGAAAATCATAATAAACCTCGTCATAGGTCCTCTCACTTCTGATCGCATTCCACTGGAATAGGGTTCACGGTGGAAGAGTGAGCCGGGATGATGGGCGAGACGGAGTCGGAAGGAGGGGCTCGGTAGGACTGATGAGGTGGTGACTATGGATTTTTGAGGCACAGGTTGGAGACTCTCACAGGCCCGAGTGCAGGCCCTCTTAGGCCCGTAGGCCACAGGTGTTTAGAGATGTGGTGGAGAGAGGGTGGAGTGGGGCTGACCCGAGTGTGGTATCTCCTCGGGGTAGGGGCTGACGGAGGAACCCGCCAGCCAGCCTTGCCACGAGGGCGTAGGGGCAGCCACGGCGGCGGGAGGAGGCTGGCGAGGGCGCGGCCCGGCGACGGGGCTGGCCGGGTTGGAGCGCCGGAAGGGGGGAGGGGAGGAGGGCCGGGCGCACCCGAGGGTGGAAGCGCTTCCTCCCGCGGGTCTTCACCATGCTAAAGCCGGGAATGAGAAGAAAGGGAAAGGGTTGTAAGCTGGAAATGGGATGTGAAATGAAAAGGAAAGAAAGGAAAAGGGCTTTATATAGGGAGGGGGGCGCAAATGAAAGGTCATGGCCAATTAATGGCCTTAAGTGCCTATTAAATGGCTGGATAAAAAGGAAAGGGAAATTAATGGTGGGCACAGGAAAAGGAGGGTTTGCAGCAAACGAAAGATGAAAGGGCAAGGGAGATGAACAGTGGGTGCGAAAATTTTGCACCTACGAAAATTTCGCATGCTGTGAAAATAACACCCCAGCCTAGCCCCATTGCAACACCTGCAAAACAGAAGACTAAAAATTATGAGAGAACGATCTTGTAAATGAGAAAAAATTTTAAAAGAAAAACAATCCCAACAATAAGGGACAAAAGATTACAAAATTAAGCAATTAAATTCTAGTGACTTCTGAGATACTGCAGAAGTCACTCCCAAATGTGTGGCAAGGAGGTTTCATGGAGGGTCAAGGAGGGGGATTTCCTCCTTGTCTGTTGAGTGTTGTGCTGCATATGGCTTCAGCCTTTGGCCATTAACTTTGAACACTCGATTGTCTTTGGCATTGAGCAGGTCTACTGAACCATTGAGGTAAACTTCTTGGATGGTGAATGACCCAGTCCATCTTGATTTAAGCTTGCCTGGAAAGAGGTGGAGCTTGGAGTCGTAGAGCAATACTTGGTCCCCTTTTCGAAAATGTTCTGTTTATCGATTGATCATGCCGCCTCTTCAGCTTATCTTTGCAATTTTGAGTTGAGCTAGGCATCATTTCAGTTCTTCTAGCTCGTTGATATCGAGGAGCCTTTGGTGGCCTGCGCCGCATGTCTAAGTTCAGCTTTTCTTGCCCACCATCTGGTGTATTGATTTCCACGGGCGGTGGCGGGGGCTGCCATAAACCAGATGGGAGGCGTGCCCGGAGATGGTCTTGTAAGGTTGTCTGTATGCCCGGAGAAATCTGGCAGTTTGAGAGACCAATCTTGCCATATTGAGATTCTGCACTTTCATCAATTTGTCTTGATTTTCCTGTTAGCTAGTTTAACTTTGTGCCAGGTTTGAGGATGGTATGGAGTGGCCACTTTATGTGACACCATACTTAGTGAGGCCCGCCGAGGTTTTGTTCTGAGAAATGCGAGACCTCCATCACTAATTATGGCTTTGGGGACTCTATTTGGAGAATATGTTCTCCTTTAAAATTCCGATTACCACCTTATGATATGTTGCTGCGAAATTTATGACCCACTTTGACATAGTGATCTACTTGAAGATCATAGAAGTGTCGAAGGATGAAGGAATGGTCAGTGAGTCGATGCCCCATACGTCGAATATGTCAGTGCAAAATCGAGTTTAAAGGCATCATGTGGCGATGAAATTTTACCTAATCTCGGCATTTGTCGCATTCCTTGTACGCTGGTATGGCGTCATGAAAGAGAGGGCGGTGGAATCCAGTAAACAACTTCCTTGCGGTTTTAAGAGGCTCAGTGGCCTCCATCCATTCTCATGGTACGTATTTGTGGATTCTGGTTGCTCTGCTTGACACACACCTTCCCGATTATACGGTCAGCACGGTATTTGTCTGAGAATGGTTCCTCCCAATAATGAATTTTGCAAGAAAGAATTTCTTGTCTTGTGCTTTCAATCTCTTTGTTGTATCTCCCACAGCCCGTAATTTTCAATGTGAGCATGCCCGGTGCCTCTCAAACTAGGAGCGGTGACTCCTCGAAGACTCTTCATTGATCGGAGGGTTGTAGGTGTTATGTCACGATTGTTAATCGATAGGTGATCATATTGACATTTTCACACCGCTTTTTGTCCACGATTTGCGGGTTAAACTCTTGCGATAGGAGAACCCTTGATAACCTAGCCTTAGCATTTTGTTTGAGTGGCAGTATTTCAAGAGTGATCGAAGTGAATACTATTATGTCGAGCCAAGCGAATAAGCTCGAAATTTGTTTTAGCGTAGACAGCTGCCGGCCAAACTCACTTTTCTATGGTTGTATAATTTCTCTATGCCTCATTGAGTGTCTTGCTGCGCAATAGACCACATAAAGCTTTCCCCCTTCCCTTTGTCCGAGAATTGCTCCAATGGTATATCGCTTATCGCATCATGAAGAACGAATTTGCCGGTTGGGGAGCTCTACGGCTGTGGTGCGGTGGTGAATGAGCTTCGCTCCTCAAAGCTCTTTTGGCGACGCATCCCAAAATAAAATTGACATCTTTTCCGGCGGTTTGAGCAGAGGCTTGGAAATTTTTGAGAAGTCAGAGATGAACCTCTGAAGTGCATGCCTCGAATTGCCTTGATCTTTATATTTGTGGGGAGGCGGTTTGGAAATCAAGTCGTTACACCTTATCAGCGATCCACACACGAAATAATATGCCTTAATCTTATTCACGGCTGACGAAAAATGGCATTTCTCCCAGTTCAAAACCGGGTTTTTCTCTATACACCTGTGTAGGACAGTTTCTAGGTTGATTAGAAATTCTTCAAAGCTCCCCCCGTAGAATGTAATGTCATCCATGTAAACCTCCATAATGTGCTCTACCAAATCACTAAAATGCGAGCATACAACGTGTGAAATGTGGTAGGGGCGTACACGAACGAGACGTCTCTTTGTATGCATATTATGTGCGAATGGGCGTGTGAAGGTGGTCTTTTCTGGTCTTCTGCGTGAATTTCAGTTTGAAAGTATCTGAATAGCCATCGAGGAGCTTGATGAAGGGCTGACCAAAATCCTCTCAGAAGCTGATCCATGAAGGTAGAAGTGATCTTACTGGTCACTCATTTAGCCTTTATAATCAATACATACCCTCCGACCAGTGAGCGGGTAGGCATCTCTTCTCCTTTTTTCATTATGCATAGTGGTTACACCGATTTCTTAGGCTTAGGTTGGACTCACCCAGGTGCTATATGATATGGGGTAGATGATATTAGCCTGCAGCAGCTTTAGGACTTTTGCCCTAACCACTTCTTGCATATGTGGGTTCAGTCTTCTCTATCATTGCCCTTGACTTTCTTCCTCTCTGAGTAGATGTGGTGATATAACTTACGGGCTAATACCCTTCAGTCGTAATTTTCACCTAAACACTTGTTCTCCCCTTAAGGATGTCGGCGAATTACCTTCTATGAAGTCATGACGGTGTAAATGACAACTGGACATTGCTCCTGCTCTTCCAAATAGGCATATTTCAACTCCACAGGCAAAGGTTTGAGCTCCAATTTCTAGGGTTCACTGGTTCCTTCCTCAATTATCAAAGGCAGAATTTCTTGCTTTTTTCTCCATTGCCCGTGCACAAGTTTCATGTCTTGGGCTGTAACGCTCGCCAGAAGCATATTTGGGTTCTTGAGTCGACAAATCACGCATCCCCCTCGCTGTTAGGCCTATTCCTCGAAGGTGTGTCGATGATCTGAGCTTCTTGCAGGACGTCTTTCCAGCGGTTGCATGTGCTTTTTACTCAAGTGGAAGATGTTGAGTTCCTAGGGTCATGTTTCCGAGAAGGTGAGGTTGCATAATTCCATTTCGGCAATTGATAATCGCATTGGAGGTGGCTAAGAATGGTCTCCCTATGATGATAGACACATAGTTGGCCCCTGGATAGTAGAATTTTTCCACTTGGATGAGAACATCTTCCACTGTCTCCTTTGGTATTTTGATGGATCTATCTGCAAGAGACAATGTGATGGAGGTGGGCTTTGATTCTCGACCAGCAGCGTACATCGAATAGAGGAGGGAGTTCTCAAAGCCGATGCAACATATGTTAAATCCAATCTTAACAAAAGCAAAATAAAATGTTGACATTTATTATATTAAAAATGATTTATCACTAGTAAAAATGAAATCAACCTTGACATGTATAAATGTCAAGATAGTTTTATATATTTCTTGACATTGACATAGATGACATATAAGAATAGTACCTTACCTTGACATATATGCCCTATCTTAACAGTGAAATATGATCAATGAAGGTCTTTTTTGTTGTAGTGAAATCAGTCCATCAAACATACTTAGAAACACAAAAATGCAAACATGATCAAATCACATATTCTAGAGAAAATACCAACGAGTCCCAAGCCCAGAAATAGCTAATAGCTGCAGGCTTTGAGTTTGGGAGTACTTAGAATTGTTGGAGATATTTATTATTATCATCTTAGGAAAAATTGTGCTGCATGTTTCAATCGTCTAATTGAGGCTATAAGGGGGGTGTAATATGAACTATCTCAAGGTTGGTGCATATGTTGGTAGACCAAGCTGGATGTCAAGACTTACCATATTCAGAAAAATTTGAATATAGAGAGGATTTTATGAAGATCATAGCCTGATATGATGTGGGACGGATAAGGCGTGACAAAAGGTAATATTTGGCTGATCAAATCTGAAGGCATGACAAAAGGTAATATTTGGCTGTCTAGATTTGATCATATTTGATGATTTTCTATGGAAAAAATATTCCTCAATGGTAGAATATAGAAAGAAAGAAATCAACTAAGCTTGATTATTTGGCTTTCTATGGAAGACATATATTGGCTTGATTGAGCCAGAATAGAAAGCATGTGATCCATAATATCATGGTTTGATTTCTTTGGAAGATGATAAATAGGGGACACGTTTTTATACAAATAGACCACAAAAATGTAGAAGCACATGCAAAGAAGGTGGTTGTGGGGGTTAAATACTTGTTGTAGGTATTGCTCGATTTCTTTCATTGTTGGGAGGTTTTTATACATCTTGTTGAAGGATGTTGTTTGGGATTGTGGGAGTTTAGATGATGTTCAAGGAATGAGAGGATCTCATTCTATGTTTCACTGTAAGAGAATCAGGTGAAGGGGGCGTTAGAGAAAGGGAGAGCCTTGTCTCATATAAGACCAATTGTAATCTAATTGATATGGTGAAATCTTTCTCATTTAGACAGCCTTGCGGATGTAGGCTAGGTCGAACTACGTAACCAATTTATTGTGTCCCTGCATATATGTTGATTTATTTTCGTGCCTTTTTATTTATGTCATAATTTAATTATTCCCATAGTAGTTCATGGCAGTGCCAATTGGTAGCCCAATGAATAAACTATCTTATGATTTTCGCTGGGATATGCTTAGAAAAGTTGGAGTGATTTAGATAATATGAGTGACATAGGCAACATTTGTCAACGATTCTTGTGTTTGCTACCTTAATATTCAAATCAAATTAGGATTTATTTAAATAATATGAGCCTCTTAACTTAATGCTTTTATGATTCAATTGATCTACTTATTCAAAATCAAATTTCATGTAATTTAAATATAAATCCCACAAAAAGTTGACTATTTTATAGATAGTATCAAATTATTAGCAATTATACAAATTGATACAAATTTAACTTAAATGCTATTATAGTCAATCTAAATTGGAAAAAGTCATATTAGTAGCTAATCATATTGCAATCTCCGATGAAAGGCTTCGATGTTAAGGTTAGGGTCGATTTGAAAAAATAAGCCTAAACCTTACTTTTGAGAAAGAAAAAAAAAGTTGGGCTTTAGCCCAAAGAACAGTGATTGGGACTCAAGATGATAAAAATCATAGAGGTGTGAATAAAAGTTGAGTTTGATGGATTGAAGTGAGTTGACCTAAAATTAGGAGGATTGGACTTAAAAAATGAAAGCACGAATAGAACCCGGGTCGTTTGGTCCATCCCGAATAGGCCCGTGAGCTAGTAGGGTTTGGATCGAGCTAGCCGTTTGCCCTTTTTATTTTTTATTTTTTTAATTATACTTAAAATATAAATTGAAATTTGTAACCACCAATCACTTTTCTTTGCCTTTCTTTCACGTTTCAGTTTGCCCATTTCATTCCCCAGATGTGTCGTCTGCCTTCAATGGCTCGTGTACTTGTGATTCTGGCCGAGTACACTGAATTCAATGGCAATTTTGTTTGGTTTCTACGCTTTAGTTTGCTGTTGGGAGTCGTTTGGTTGCTGAAAAATGTGGAAATGGGAAGAAAGGTGAAGTCTATGTTTTTGTGATGCCTACACCTTCATTTCCCACCCCTACAATGGTTGGAGTGCGTCTCTTTCCCTCTTTTGTGTATGTCTCCTTCTCTCTTCTTTTAGCTTTCGAGTTTCTTTTCTGAGAAAACGCGGTAAAATGAAGAAACCGAATGACTTTGGTTCTGTTTGGGTTTCAGGAAGTTAGGACCCTGTTTAGTAGGTAGAAAATTTTCTATTTTCTCTATTCAAACTTTTCGAAAATAAAGGAAAACATACGTTTAATTCACGAAATTAGACAAAACAAAATTTGAAAACAGAAAATGGTTCTGTTTCCAACATTTTATATGAATGAAGCATTTCTTGTTTCCACTTGTTTTCAATTAAATGCGAAAACAATGAATTTTATTTTCAACATTTTATAACTGTTTCAAGTAAATTGTTTTACAAAGCAGTTTTCTTGTTCTTTATTTTCGATCAAATTAGTAAAAGAAACGTATTTTAAAAATGAAAATTAAAGATTAGAATATATTGAAAATTTTCGTATTACGATTTTTGGATAGAGTTGAAAATTTTAAGTAATTCATAATTTAGGTTTTCAATTTAGTTTGGTTTAATTTCCGTCGTGTGGTTGTTTCTCCAAGCCCGTTTGGTTCCTGAGAAAATGCAGGAGAAGGGAAGAGAATAAAATTAATATTTTGAATCTAAGATAACTATCCTTGTATGGGGTTCTTCTTACAAATAAAACTAGCAGAGACCATGATATTGAGTATTGTGTTTTTCTTTCCCTCTTCAATGATCTGATGTTTTGTTTGTACAGATACTGTAGCAGTTTATATCTGGGATTTTCCTTGTCTTTTCTCTATCGCGAGAAGGATTTGAAGATTTGAAAGAAAAAGAATTTTAAAGTTTCATATTAGGTTACAAATCCTCCATTTGGTTTCCAAGAAAGTAAAGCTTAAGGAAAGAGAGCAAAGGGCTCAGCTTTAGAACCAAGGAAGGAGAAAAGAAAAATAAAAACCCAACTCATGAATTTTCATAAATAATATTGAAATGGAGCAACTTTCTCCAAAGTTGATTGATTACATTTTGATCAAATTATTAAAAGTTAAAATAAAAATAAAATCATGGTTAAAACATATAATATAGAAATGTCACATTTTTGTAATTTGGCGTAGTTTATGCGATCATTTGGGCTTGCTAATAGTTGACTGAAAAGTGAGTCCAGGTATTTCGATCTGCTTTGGCCGTGTGATTGGTAGGGGTGGAGTGTAAAAACCTAAGTAATGGAAACTAACAGAAAAACCAAATCGAATCAGGCTGAAAAATAGGATTACTTGAATCGAACGGTTCGAGTTTTAGTTTTGTTTATGCAAATCCTCGATTTAGTTTATAAAATATAAAGCAAAGTAGTTTAATTAATAATGAATATATATATATATATATATATATATATATATATATATATATATATATATATATATAAAATGAGTTTCATAAATTTATTAATGAGTTGTGGCTTTCTCACTTTTGTTAAATCGTTTTACTTTTTCAAAACCAAGCTTTTACTATTTTTCTCTAAACCAAAGCATACATATAGGTTGTGATTTATTTGGATTGGTTTTTTTTTTTTCTATTGAAGTTGTTAAAACATATGATTGATTATAAAATCGTGATTAAATTATCTAATCTCATACGTTTTATATATTATTTGTGAATGTATTATAAATACATAAGTGTCATGAGATTACAAATGAATAAATTGTATTCATTTTTTTCTTTGCATTTTTTTTATTGTATTTAAATAATAATTATTATAATATAGACTTTAATATATAATTATGAATTGTAAATTTATTTTTTAATTATGGTTAATCAAAAAACCAATATATGGTTAACCAAATAAATAGTTAATCGAAGATTTAGTTTAATCATATTAATAATTAGGTTTTTGATTTATATAAATAATAAACCAAAAATCGATGATCGGTTTTTATTTTATGTCATTGGTTACTCACCCTTAATGATTGGGACGGACCAGCGTGATTCCACGTCTAAAAAATCAGTTAAATCCTCTAGTGGGGCAAGTCCGGTTTTAAACTCAAAATTCTCCAGAAAAAATAAGGTAGAGGAAAAGAAAAATTAATTGGGTGAGAGAGCCAGAGCTCTCGACCTCAGGATAACTCTTAAACTATGAGACCTGCGCTAATAACTGCGCCACCACCCCATATTTTTAAATTTAGAAAAGATGTAGAATCTTTTACCTAATTTTATTTTGGCTATTTATTCTTTGAATTACCAAAACAACTAATTGTTCGCAGAAAATTGTTTTTTCAATCTACAATAATATTTTTTTTAATTGGTAAAAAAAAAAAATATAAAAAGAGCACTATGTTTCCAAAGAGTAGACTAAGAAGTATACAAAAAGGGAACCCAAAAAAAATCCAAAAATCTCACCTATATACCACTATAGAAAGCTAGAGAACATGGCAGGAGCAGGGTGCACAAGCTAGTTACCGATTATTCGACTGGATTAGAAGCTGCATTACCGTCGTTTATTTAATTAAGCAGTAGAACGGCTGTCGTTTGAGGCTCGTAAGTTAGCGGTCGGGCAGTGCCCTCAAACTGGTACCGTCGGCTCGTAAATAGGAACTGTGGGAATGAGCTGCATTGAGCGGCTTCGTGAACCAAGGCTGCGTGAAACGACCGTGAACATGGAAAACTTGATGCCATGACAAATTTTTCATGAATAAACATGATGAATATTTTAACTCTTGAACTTGATCAAGTTAATTGAACTTTATTATTCTATCGCAATTTAGTTGTATGTGGCTATTTTAGATGAATATTTTTTAAATAGGGGAACATGTAGGGCCGAGCTACTTTCGCGAGAAATTTGCTCGGCGTTGGCTCGTTAAGCTCGCTTGAACTTCGTTTATTAAGTTAAACGAAATTTGAACCCGAACATCATTTGAGGGCACATAAGTTAAATGGAGTCGGCTGAACACATGAGCCGGCTAAATCGAACATCGCGGGCCGTGGATGACAGGCTTTACTCCTTCGTCGACCCCAGGGTGAGCACACCTGTCTTTCGGCTCGACTAGAAGTAGTTCCCACCCTAAACAAAGCCAAAAAAATCCACAAAAAACAAAATGTTATCAACACTAAACAATTTTGCCCATGCCCACAAGGTACACAAAAATGTGGCTTTCATTATGTGAATAGAGAGGGGGCCTCCTTCTCAAATGATGTCATCCTATTCATTTCTTTTCATAAAGTCCAAAATAAACAAAGAAATTTATCATCAAATTCTTTTTGTGTTTTTGCCAACATTAATTAACACCTTGCCAAGTGAGAAGAGAAAGATGAACCGTTTGAGGGAAAACCTAGCTTGAACCAACAATAACCAAAACAAAATCCCACAACATCTTAGCTCTAGAGTAATGCATTACCTTTAGTTTGGTTATCGAAGAAAACCGAAAATTTGTTTTTAATAATTTTAAGAAATGTTTTTATTTTTCTTAGTATTTAAATTTTTTATCTTAAGAGTTGTTTTCAAATATTAAAAATGTTAGAAACCTTTACTATTTGAATACTTTTTTTATACTAGACTATAGATAACATGGCTGCTGCTGCTGTCATTTTCGTTAGGTTGCCGTGAAAGAATATTGATTAAAAATAGTTTTCAAAAATAATATTATTTATTTATAATTTTAAGAAATTATATATATATATATATATATATATATATATATATATATATATATATCGAATTTTAATTATTACAAGTGAATGTATTTATATATAAAGAGTTATTTTTGTACACAGTAAGCATCTAATAAAAGAAAATAAATAATGAATAAATGTTAATTGATGGTTGGATAGTTTGCTTCATACTTGTATTATGGATTTAAGAGATATTTTTTAATTTCTATTAGATGATGCTATGTTAAAGTAATAATGTAACGTAAGCAAAATTTATTTACTATTGATAAAAAAAATTTCAAGTTAATGATCAGCTTGGAATGGGAGAAACCTCTGAGTCAAACCTTTAACTTGATCATGGCCAAGTTTTAGGTTGCCCCAAAACCTTCAGTCGTGAGAATCTATGTCCTATTTATTGTGCTATGCACAACGTGTTGTTTCATTGCAATTAATGATATATGATATGTACAAAATGCTAATTTCACCCCTTAGCTCTTTCACTTAGTTCTCAAAGTTCAGATAAGAAGACCCACCGGCCTCCGTGGCCATTTTTAGTTTCCTTCACTTTCTCTCTCCCATCAACTCAATCACACAAGACCCTCAACATTCTCCTTTCTACCTATTAGAACTAAGTCTAGATAAACAAATTAGAGTTTTAATTAAGTTGGACCATTAAAATTTATATGAGCTAATTATAGGCCCAATTATGTAGAGGTGGATTTAATGACCCATTGAACCTGTATAAATATAATATTATATTTAGGTTTAGGGAGACAAATTTAAGGGAAGAAATTTTATCTCCCCAAATCTAAATTGTTTTCGTCGCAGCTTTCACGGTCAAATATATCATCGGTTATTGCTTGGAAGATTCATGAATCAGTTCTATTTTGGTTAGTATGTATTTTATATTTTATTTCTATTGCATGTGAAACCATAGATTTATGGAGAGATGTCCCGAGATTCCAACATTTGATATCAGAGCGGGTTTCCTAGATTCTATATATGAAATCTTGAGATTTCATACGTTAATAAAAAGAAAAATTAATTTTTTTATTTGATCTACATTCTGATATGCTTTCGGAATTGTTTAAAGAAAAAAAAAATCATATGGTTTTGTTTTAAAGTCGAAACCTTTCTCTATTTTTTCATGCAAGCATCAATGCAATTATGAAAGATATGTTTGGTTGTTACATCTAAGTGTTTCTTACGGTTTTTTATATATTGAATAATACATACTTGTCTTGATTTCCAGCAATTTTTTTTTTGAAATAAGCAAATATATTTTTGTAGTTATATAATTCCGTGTTATACATGCTTGGACATGACTTAAAGGGACAGTGACCAAGCATATTACATTTAATAAGAATTGCAGTGGATTAGAAATTTTAGTAACATTACTGTAGGATGAGTTTTACTTTGGAAAGTGAGAATAAAGATTTTAACATATTTTTGTTTCCTATGAAAACACGTTAGTTAGAAATTTTGAATATCCTAAATAAATAATTTGACTTATTTTGGATTATTCATTTTTTCTTGAGTTTGTTCAATGAGAAAAATCCTAGATAAATTAATTTTAACTAATTTTGAATTTTGAACTTAGGACTTAAATTATATTTTAACAAGAATTATCCTTTAATGGATAATTGTTAAATAGATATATAATTTAATTTATTATTAGGAATTAAATTCTATTTTTAACCAGATTTATCTTTTAATAGATAAATAATTTAATTTATTATGAGAAGTTAGAATTATTTTAACAAGATTTATAAATTTTAAATAGATAATTAATTTAATTTATTATTAGGAGTTAAATTATATTTTACTTAATATTTATCTTATAATAGATAAATGTTAAATGAATAAATAATTTAATTTATTATGAGAATTAAATTATTTTTTAACAAGATTTATCTAGATAAATGTTAAATAGATAAATAATTTAATTCATTCTTAGGGATTAAATTATATTTTAAGATTTATCCTTTAATGGATAATTGTTAAATAGATATATAATTTAATTTATTATTATGAATTAAATTATGTTTTAACAAGAATTATGCTTAATTGTTAAATAGATAATTAATTTAATTTATTATTAGAAATCAAATTATATTTTAACAAAGTTATCTTTTAATGGATAATTGTTAAATAGATATATAATTTAATTTATTATTATGAATTAAATTATATTTTGCTAAGAATTATCCTTTATTATATATGTTTAAATAGATATATAATTTAATTTATATTATGAATTAAATTATATTTTTAACAAGATTTGTCTTTTAATAAATAAATGTTAAATGGATAAATAATTTAATTTGTTAGGAATTAAATTAATTTTTAACAAGAATTTTCCTTTAATGAGCAATTGTTAAATGGATAAATAATTTAATTTATTATTAGAAATTAAATTATATTTTAACAAAAGTTATCCTTTAATGGATGATTGTTAAATAGAAATATATTTTAATTTATTATTATGAATTAAATTATATTTTAACAAGAATTATCCTTTAATGGATAAATGTTAAATAGATATATAATTTAATTTATTAATGAAATGATTGATTTAATTAAGATGTGTTGTTGTTTTAAGGTATTTAAATTATTAAATTAAAGGAAACAACTTATATGTTCGGGAAAATTATATTTAGTATGTTTATAGTGCTTATTGTAGAATTAGTTTGACTATAGAAATTTGCTAAATTAGAGAAATTTAGAGATCATATTTGTTTGAATTTAAGAATAAGCATACTATGACATAAACTTCAAAACACTCAAGTTTTTAAAATAATTAAGTGAGAAAGGGTTTATGAAGCCTTGGCCTTCCCTTTAGAAAGTCTTGAGATTTATGTTTGGATTAGCCTAAAGTTAGACAAATGTGATGATCTTAGTTAAGAGACTCCCTTATGGTTAGTTAATAAATATTTTAGTGGGAGCAATCAGCCTAAAGTTGAGGTTCTTAAGAAATATTGAAAATAAGATCAATGATGCATACACTGAAATTGAAGAAAATAATAAACTATCTAAAATAGTCCCTATTTATTTTCTCAAGAGGCCAAAGTTTAAAGGGTAAGTCAATCACCTAGTCTAAGGATCAGTGACTTTTCGGATTGATTAGATTATATATCTTATTAACTTTGAGAAGCTAGACATGCCTAAAGTAGGATAACAAGTTTTCATGGAAGTTAATTTATCTTGTACTGATGTGTGTAATTTTGAGTGTTATATTATATATTATCAATACAAATTGTGTATATAATTATACATGTCTTATGCTAGTAATGAACACATATTAACCGATACCAATTTGATTCTCAAGATAAATATGTTTGTCTTCTTTCCGTTAGTATCAATCAATCATAGAGATCTTAGTTGTAGTTTTGCATGATTGTTTATTTGTGCTATATTCTAGAAAGAATTTAGTTTTAGTTTCTAAATTATGTAACGACAATTATTTAGTTTCTTTTAATAAAACTTATGTTTCTATTATGAAAGAAAATGAAGTTGTTACATGTGGCACATTGATGAATAATCTATATCATATTGATTGTGTTGTGGTTCAAGTTAATAATGTGGAAAAAATCATTGAAAAAAAAAGAACCTAGTATCAACCAAACTTAGGTATGACACTTAAGGCTTGGTCACATAAATTTGAAAAAAATACAAAGACTAGTGAGTTGTGGGCCATTAGCCACTTTAACCTTGGAGCAACTACCATTATGTTAGAATTGTATCCAAGGTAAAATGAAAAAGGGATCCTTTATTGCCAAAGGAGTTAGAGCTGAGGGTTGTTTGGATTTGGTACACTCATATGTGTGTGGGCCATTTAGTGTCCATGCAAGAGGTGGCTATGAGTATTTCATCACATTTACTAATGACTACTCAAGATATGGATATGTGTACCTAATGACGAAGAAATCTGAGGCCTTAAATAAATCAAGGAATTTAAGGTTGAGTCAGAAAAACAATTAGGGAGACACATTAAATCACTTCGTTTTGATCGAGGTGGTGAGTGCATGTCTATTGAATTTGTTTCTTTCCTCAAGGAGCATGGGATTTTATCTCAGTTTAGTGCTCCGAACTCATGATAAAATGGAGTGGCGGAAGAAGAAATCGAACTCTATTAAATGGTAGATTCGATGATGAGTCTTTCCACATTACCTTTATCCTTTTGGGGATATGCCATAGAGACAGCAGATTACATTTTGAATATGGTGTCATCCAAGTCAGTACCAAAGACACCCATGAAAATTTGGACAGGTCGGAAACTTATTTTAAGTCATATCCGCATATGGGATGTATTAAAGCAAGTCGTTTGACAGAGTTGGATGCAAAGTGAGAAATGTGTTGGTTTGTTGGATATAAAAGGTCTGATTTCTATTTCTATAGTAAATCGGCATGAAGGTATTTGTGAGTACAAATGCTAAGTTCGCTGGAAAGAATACATCATGAATCACATAATTAGGGATATGAATGAATGGACGGAAAAGACTGAATTCCCTAGCATCCAAGGTAATGTTGTTCCTGTTGATCCACAACCACTAATCCACGATCTTGATACACGAATATGCCTGCGTCGTAATTGGGAGGTCATTAGACCACTGAGTAAGCTCATGTTGATGGGAGAATCATCTTTGATAATCCCGAGTCACATGAGATGATCCCATGAAATTACTGCGAGTAATTAATGATAAGGATTCCTATTTTTGGAAAGAGGCTATGAAATCAGAATAAGAACCCATGTATTCTAATAATGTTTAGACTCTTATGGATTTACTCCAAGAGGTTAAACCCATTGGTTGTAAATGGGTGTACAAGAAAAAGAGAGGAGTAGATGGAAAGGTTGAGACAAATAAAGCCAGAGTGGTGGCAAAAGGTTATAGTAAAAAAAAAAAATCAGGTTTTGATTGTGAGGAAACTTTTTCGCTAGTGACCATGATCAAGTCCATCACAATACTTCTATCCATTGTAGCATATTATGATTATGAAATATGGCAATCTGTGTCAACGCCTAGTCTCGAATCATAAGAAGTTGGGGTTGGGTAGGAGTAAGAAGCTATGGATGTCAAGACAACTTTCCTTAATGGTTATCTTGAAGAGATCATCTACATGATGCAACCAGATGGTTTCATAATCGAAGGTTAAGAACACATGGTATGCAAATGGCATAAGTCCATATATGGACTTAAGCAAGCATTGAGATCATGGAACAAACGTTTTGATAAGGTAATCAAATCTTTTGGTTTAGATAAAAAGGAAGAGGAACCTTGTGTATATAGAAAGATGCAGGATGATATATCGGTTTTCCTAATTTTATATGTGGACAACATTTTGTTGATTGGAAACGATTTTGTGATGTTGTCAAAGGTAAATATCCGGTTAGCTACTCAATTCCAAATGAAGGATTTAGGAGAGGCACAATATGTTCAATGTATTAAGATAATATGAGATAGAATGAATTTATTGCACTTTCTCAAGAAAATTATATAAATAGTATATTGTCTAAGTACAACATGCAAGATTAAAAAAAAAAAAAAGGATTTACACCTTTTAGATATGGAATCAATTTTTCTCAAGACCAGTGTCCTAAGACAATTGAAGAGAAAGAATACATGAAGACAGTATCATATGCTTCAACAGTTGGTAGTCTTATGTATGTGATGTTATGTACTAGACTAGATATATGTAATTTAGTTGGAATAATGAGTAGGTATCAGTCTAATCTAGGTAGGGAACATTAGACCGTTGTGAAGCATATACTCAAGTACCTAAAGAAAATGAGAGATTATATGTTAGTTTATCATGGCGATGAGTTGGCCCCTATAGGATATATTGATTTGAATTTGATCGGATGAGGATTTGAAATCCACTTGAATAATTTTTTTTTTTTTTACATTAGGAGGAGACAGCGGTAGTTGGAGGAGTAAGTAATCATGTAGTTACGATTCAACTGTAAGGTGAATATGTGGCAACATTAAAGGTAGCTAAGGAAGCAGTATGGCTTATGAAATTCCATATGGAATTAGGAGTCATAGCTAAGGATATTGATCCTATGATCTTGTATTGTAATAACAGTGGGGTTGTTGCTAAAGCTAAAGAACCAAGGAATCATTGGAAAGGCAAGCACATCGAAAGGAAGTATCACCTAGTTCGAGAGATTGTGCAGAGAGGAGACATTATAGTAGAAAAGATTGCATCTGAGGATAACCTAGCAGATCCTTTTATTAAAGCACTTAAGATTAAAGTGTTTGAATCTCATGTATACAACATAGGTCTCAGATGTACTCTCTAGTTTTTTGAGTTTCATGGTTGATAATGTAATTAGTTTGAATTAATAAAATTGGTGTTTTAGTTACTTCAAATTATTGTGCTCATTCAGGCTTAGTTCAAGCACATTGTACATATTTGGATGCGTGTGGATGCACAGAGGACATAGATATGAGTTCCTTGTGTTTGAGGTTGTTCACGACGGTTCATGGATGTTGGCAATCCATAAGTAGTTGTGGTATGATATTTGCCCAATTATTAGGAGTAGTTTGTCATAGCTACTAGAGTAGGTCTCTAGGATATCATACCAGTATGTACTTGGTACATATTGAACGGGACTTAGGACTGCAAATCGTTATATACTATCTTTGAACGGTTTGCCCCTAGTTATTATCTCACATGGGCTCTAACCTTGAGAGATAGTGGAGTTGAAGAAGTGATTGTCTGTTTGGGGTGCTCTTACAACGACCACATCTCAGTAGTAAGTGATGAAATAAAAATCAGAATAATGGATGGCTTCTTGCTCCAGCTCATAGAATCTTGCTTTGACCAGACATAGGAATCATGATGACCCTAATTATAGGGGCAATATACAACCTGAAGTAGCTTAAAAGGTGATTGATCATAGTTGTCCCTAGCTAAGGCAGCCCTACTTTAGTTTGGGGCGAACTTACAATCATGATCAAGTAAAAAGATAAGCTTGTAGCCTTAAGGTAAAATGGTAATTTTGATATTTTATAGTATAATGTCTGATATTACTAGTATCGATTCATGAGGAGGTGGTGTGAGTGATTAGTAGGCCTTGGTAATCTTCCACAATGATTTGGAATGAGAAGTTTTCGATTTTGGAGTGCAGTTGGTCTACTATAGTGGTTTGATTGACCAATTGTGGAATTATGTCTGATTAATTCCATAGGAGCCAAAATTGGAAAGTACCATGGGTCCCCGAGTAAACCCATTTGTAAGTGGCTGATCTTTATGATCCATATGAGCCTTGAGAGTTTGCTTTAGGAGCTGGCAGGAGAATGTTAGAACTAAGCCTAGATAAGAAAACTAGAGTTTTAATTAAGTTGGACCATTGAACTTATATGGACTAATTATAGGCCCAAGTTTGTAAGTCGATTCAATGGCCCACTAAACCCTATTATAAATATAATATTATATTTAGGTTTAGGGAGACATACTAATTTTAGAGGGAAGTAGAATTTCTCTGTGTCTCAGATCTGAAAGAAAAAGGGCATTGGATTGTTCTTGGAATCCACACTTTGTGGTTAAGATCTGCAAATCAGTTATTGCTTAGGAGATTCACGAATAAGTTTTATTCTGATTAGTACGTATTTTATATTTTTCTTCCGTTGCATATAAAATCAAAGATTTTTGGAGGGATGTCTCAGGATTCCAACATTAAAGTCACTATGGATCTCCACGTCATGCCCCCATTTACCTCAAGTGAATAAACGGTTTAATACATTGCTCATTGAGATGCGATAGATCATCGACACTCTTGCCTGAAATACTTTCGGCATTGCATTCCATACGCAATGGTTAAGCTCTGATCGGGATGCCTGGGAACTTTTCTTCGTGACACCACCCGAGAAAGTAGGCCCCTCTGACTAATCTCCTCCATAAGAATTTTGGATTTAATAATCTCGATGTACACATCAAGAGAATGGGCACTTCTTTGTTGTGAAGTCCTCATCTAAACACGCTCAATTGGGACGGCGTCCCGGCGATTACAAAACTATAGTTCACATACACAAGGTTAAGAAATTTACGCTTTTATCTAGCCAATCTTGGCATCTTGTGTCCTCTTTCCATAAATTCAATTCAATGGGATCTAATTTTGTTTTGGAGAGATGTTGTTGAAGCTTCCATAAAGGCGTAAATTAGAGACAGCATGATGTAGGGCGTTAGATCAAATCAACCAAAATCTTTATTTTGGTTGTTTTGAGATATTATCTTTACTTTTTTGAGATATTATTTTTATTTCCCATTATTGCTTTGAGAGTATTATTTTCTTTCCTATTATTGTTTTGGAATATTATTTTATTTCCTATTATATCCATATTATGCCTATGGTATAAATAGATGCTTTAGGGTTTGTTTTAGGAAATTTTTTTTATCACTTTTATCAATTTATTAAAAAAATCAAAGCTTTTTGCTTTATTTTGTTCTTTAGATTGAGAATTGGTCTTTGAATTGAGACATGTTTATTCTTGTTGATCAATCGTGTGTTGATCAAATCCTTTTCTTTTACACTTTGTCATGTGTGGTATCGAGTACGGTTCTCCCGATCGATGACTAATCTTTGGTGCTAGTGATAATGAAACAATCCTAAGGCGATGATCAAGGATTGTAGGCTATTTGGAGGTTATTAACAAGTACTAACAATAGTCAAAATTCTTTCATTAGTTAGGAAATAGTGCAAGCATAATTACAAGCATTATTAGTATTAATGGATAAGGGTGTAGGAATGATGATGAGGAACAAGGTGGAGGAATTGGCCGTGACAAATTTAATCCCATTTAAATATATGAAATCAAAAGAGAAGACCGATCCACGGAATTTGGTAGCCTTGGATGAGAAGGCTTTACTTGGGTGGTGCAGATCACGTGGTAGACAAAGAGAGGAATTGGAAGAAAGTGGCAACCAAACTACGAGGAGGCGATGAATCTGAAAATAAAAGGTAGATATCCTTAACTTCAGTAGTGATCTTAATATTGAGGGGTTTTTAGATTGGTTGACTGAAACAGAGAGATTCTTTGACTATACCGAGTTTCCTGAGGATAGAAAGGTTAAATTTGTTGCTTACAGGTTAAAAGGGGGAGCATTAGTATGGTGGGACAAATTGAGGGAGATAAGGATGAGAGAGGGGCATGGTTTGGTTTAAACATGGCGTAGGATGAAAAATTATTACGAGGTAGATTTTTGCCTCTAGACTCTGAATAATATATTTTTGATGCTTATTAGAGATGTACACAGGGTAGCAAGAGTGTGAATGAATATACTACTGAATTTTTTAGATTGGCGAAGAGGAATCAGTTATCAAAAAGTGAGAACCAACAGGCGACAAGATATTTAAGTGGATTGAAGCATTCTATTAGAGATAAAAATGGGGTGCAGATGGTTTTCAATGTGCAAGAGGTTATAAATTTGGCCATGAAAGCTAAGTTACTCATTATGGAGCAAACCCATAGTACTAATTATAGAAGATATGGAGGGGTAGACAATAAGGCTCAGAAGTGACAAGGGAAAAACACCTCTAGTTGTGTTCGATACTATGGAGACTGCCAATGTTGGTGTAGGAAAAGGGAAAAGTGTAGTAGTGGAAGGAGGTAAGGGTAATAATTCTGTGCCTGCCTAAAACAATAACCCTTATGTAAGGCCTTTTGGTGTTTAAGTGTTACAGATGTGGAGAGGTTGGCCACCATTCCAATGAATGTCCTTAATGGAAGGTAGTGAATGTAGTGGAGAAGGACGATGATGTTGTAGAGAATGAGATGTACGGACCTAATGTGGATGATGATTATGAGGAATAAAAGCAGGAAGAGTACCCTTGTGTGGTGAGGAAGCTCATGTTATCTCTGATGTGCGGTGATAAGACTCAATACCATAAGCTCTTTTGCACTAGGTGTATTGTGCAAGGGCGTTTGTGTGATCTTATTATTGGTAGTAGGAGTCAGGAGTACATAATAAGTAAAGATGTTGTGGAGAGGCTACAGTTAGAGACGAAAGCACCGAGCCCATATCTTGTGGGTGGATTAAAGATGTTAATTGGTAAATCTAGTTGCATAAACGTCATAAGTTGACTTTCTCTATTGGCAAGATAATGATGAGGTGTATTGTGATGTGGTGGATATTTGTCATATTTATTTGGGCGTCCTTGGTAGTATGATGTGGATGCTAAGCACCGAAGTAACTTGTATCAATTAGAGAAAGGAGAATAAAATATACACTAGTGCCTTTCACTAGGAAGAACCAACCCAAGGCTTTACAAGTGAAGGAAGGAACTTTCTAACTTTTATTGCATGACCACGTCTTCATATGTGGGTGAGTGTAAGAGACTTTGGGAAGTGCATTTGATGGTTGTGAAGGGAGAGGTAGGAAGTAGAGATTTAGTTAGGGCTTAAATTCCGATGGAGGTGTAGACTTTGTTAAAGGAGTTTGATGATATGATTCCTGATGATTTACCTACAGGATTACCTCCTATGTGTAACATATAACACCATATAGATTTGATTTTAGTGTATCTTCTAAATACTTCGTTATAGGATGAGTCCTAAGGATAATGAAATCTTAAGGGAGAAGGTAGAAGAGTTGCTAAGAAAGGGGCATATTTAGGCTAGCATGAGCCCATGTGCAGTTCCAGCTTTGTTGACGCCTAAGAAGATGAGAGTTGGCGGATGTGTGATGACAGTAAGACAATTAAAAATTAAAATTGGATATAGATTTCCTATTCGAAGGTTGGATGATATGCTTGATCAGTTGAGTGGAGTAGTTGTGTTTTATGAATTGACTTGAGGTGGATTTATCATAAAATCATAATCCATCCAATTGATAGTGGAAAGATAACATTCAAGATAAGAGGATGAAGTTTTTGTCACGAATGGTTAGTCATGCCTTTTGGGCAAACAAATGCTCCTAGCACTTTTATGCGGATTATGAATCAAGTATTACAACCTTTCTTGGGCAAATTTGTAGTTGTTTATTTTGATGATATTTTGATTAATAGTAAGTCGAAGGAGGAGCATGTTGGACACCTTAAGGAAGTGTTTAAGGTGTTGAGGGAAAATAAATTATATGCAAATTTGAAAAAATGTGTTTTTATGACAAATAGTTTGCTATTTCTTGGCTATGTGGTGAGTAGTGAGGGAATTAAAGTACATGAGGAGAAAGTGAAGGCTATTAGGGAATGGCCTACCCCAAAAAATGTTAGTGACGTAAGGAGCTTCCATGGGTTAGCAACCTTTTATAGGAGGTTCGTTAAACATTTCAATAGAATTGTAGCACCTATTACCGAGTGTTTGAAGAAAGATAGGTTCCATTAGAGCGAGGAGCAAGAGAGTAGCTTTTCTTTGATTAAAGAGAAGTTGAGCACAACACCTGTCTTGGCATTACCAAAATTTGAGAAGTTATTTGAGGTAGAGTGTGATGCTAGTGGAATTGGTATAGAGGTTGTTTATCCTAAGATAAGAGGTTGATAGCTTTCTTTAGTGAAAAATTGTGCAAAGCAAGGCGTAAATGGGTATGACAAAGAATTTTATGTTGTTGTGAGGGCTTTGAAAATTTGGGAGCATTATCTCATAGCCAAGGATTTCATTCTCTCATACTTCCATCGTGCTTTAAAAATAATGGCACACAAAAACAAATTAGAAGTGATATACTTGCTGTGTGGGCCTTTACATAGACAATTTCTTATGTCATTCATGTTCCAGACAACAAAATGTATGGTATGATGCATTAAGGTGATTTAGGCTTTGATGAGAACATTAAGTTCATTGAGATAGTATGTTTCTGGTATTATCGACCGAATCAGGACATACATGATGGCTTCAAAAAGGCTCATAGGCACGGTGGCTTAAACAACATTGTGATAATTTTTATATACATGATGGGTTTCTCATGAAAAGTGGGTAGCTTTATCTTCCTCACACATCTCTTCGTGAGAAGGTCATTAGAGACTTGCTTGCTAGTGGTTTAGCCGTCATCTTGAAAAAAGATAAAAACCATTGAACCCGGAAGGATGTGTACTATCGTCTGGGGATCGAGAAGGATGTGACTGTACTATTATGTCGAGGGGCTATGTATGTGCCAGCGGAGGAGGGTCGGACTCAAAACACGGGGTTATACATGCCATTACCCATTCCTGATGCTATATGGGAGGATCTTTCTATGGACTTTGTGTTGGGTTTGTCACGAACTCAACGAGATATGGATTCTGTGTTTGTTATGGCTAACAAATTTTTTAAGATGGCGCATTTCTTGCCATGTAAGAAGACTGCAAATGCATCTTCTAAGACCAAACTATTCTTTAGGGAGATTGTGAGGTTGCATGGAGTGCCAAATACTATTACATTTGATCGTGACAGTAAGTTCCTTAGTCACTTTTCTTTGGAGGCTATTTAATCCATCATCAACTTCACAAGACAACACATCCATGCATGCATGGGTGCACAGAGGTTGTTAATACAGACTCGGGTGTAATCTTATTCGTGAGTATTTGTATGGATGGGGAATTAAAGCAATGAGATTTTTTCATAGTATGCTGTGGTTTGCCCCATACAAACGCCTCGCTCATAGTGCAACATGTAGATCTCTGCTTTTCATTGTATACATGAAGTCCTAATCATGCTTTAGATTTGGTGGCTTCCAAAGGTCCTCGTCTTATGTAGCTGGGTGATTTGACAAAGCAAGCGAAGAGTGCGGCATGTCAAGAACAAGTTAGAGAAGGCTAATGCAAAGTACAAGATGGAGGCTATTTGCCTTATGTTATATAGACTAAACCTCTCAATTTAACACCTCTACAAGAGTCTTACAACTTTCCTGTGGCCATGTCAAATTGGACTAGAGTTTCTTTAAAATGAATTAAACTCCATTTAAATGTTTTTGGAATTGCAAAATAGTTTTAGTCTATGACACGCAAGTGCATTGTGTCATACAAGTAGTAAAAAATGGATGTAAGTCCAGCTTATTTATTCCCACAGAGATTGATTTGATTCTCAAAATCAACTACCCTAACTACTCAAGATCCATACTATTTGAACTCAATGATGAAGTTTGTCACCAAAGATAAAAAAAACACAAATGTTTTAAAAAGATAATATAGTACAACTTAGACATTAAAATAAGCTAATGAACTTATATATACTATGATTAGTTGGACTGAACCGCCTTGTAAAATGAACACTAATAAGGAAATACTCGTGAATCACTAATTTATGCATTATATCCAAATTAAAATCCTATCCTAAATTTGATCCGATTTGTCAAAGATGCTTGATATCAGTAATGCTGGGGATTCTCCTTTTATTCACCAGTTAAATTTCCCTGTTTCTCTCGAAGATAGGGGTTTAATCAGCTACTCATATTCAACATATTCTTTATAAGATTTGAGTATTTTTCTTTCTCAATACTTCATACCCATTTCTTGAGACTGCAGATTTCTTACTTCCCAAATCAGGGGTACTGCAAGATTTCTACAACCCGATTGATGATCAAATTCTTTAAAATCTAATGAATATCTCCTTCTCGATAGACTACAAATGTAATAGACAGGTCAAGAGTCACTAGATTGCGGAAATCTCCTCGATGATTTAAATTGATAAATAATCCTCCAACATCAAATTATGAGTGAACTCTGGCATTTATTCAAGTGAACTCCCTTAGAGCTCTGATAGTTTCTTAATACGAGTCCAATATACCCATAATTTAAATGTTCTAACTCTGTGGAATTGTGCCATCTTCAGGCTCACTCAAAGGCCCTTGGAAATCGTGAGCTAAGTGATACAACTCGAACGGGTATTCAAAACTACTATTGGGAATAATTATATGAAAAGACACATCAATCAAATAATCCACCTAAATTCCATACTTCCTTCTAATTGATGCAAAGATCAGAACTAATACAGTCTGGCAAACTAAGAAGTCAAGGCTTCCTTAAAAACCGTAGATTACAATCGATTAAATGAGCATTGTTAAATTGCACCCACTCCGCAACAAAATCGAGAAGAGACGACCTTTTAAATAAATTAGATTTATTTAAACTCAGCAAGAAATTGTAAAGAAATTGAAAGTTTGTTTCAAATTTCAACATTCTAACAACAGATAGTCAGTTCAGATTCAAGAAGAAAAGAAAATCTATTCTAAAATTAGGTACAATGAGTTTTCTTCTTCCCCCTTTCTGAGTTCCCAAAAAGAAAAGTCGAACTTTACTAAAACTGTGTACACCTATTTATAACTTTTAGAAATCAGCCCGATTTCATATTTCTGTGGATTTCCTTAAAATCAATGGCCCAAATACCATTTTAGGTTATACTTCAAAAGTTTGTCGTGAGGAAGTTCTCGGGTCCGTTTGTTCAGCCCTGTCATGGACTCTCATAGGAACTGGTTGCAACCTTCTTTCTTCTGTTCTGCAATTGCCGAAATGCGGACTCGATGTTTTATGTCGCAATCTTGTTTCTTCACAGAAGTTGATTTAAGGTCGCGACATAAATTCTTAGTTTTCTAGTGAGATTTCGTCACACCTCATTTTTCTGTTCTGTGAATTGATCGCGACCTCAATTCAATGTCTGACTTACTTTCTATTGCAACGCCATTAAGTCAGTCTTTGAGCCTTTAAGCTAGTCGTGACTTTAACCGCCGTGATTGTTTTCACAGGACGTGAATCTTTAGGGGCTGTGACCCAAGTATTTCTCGCCGTACAATTTTGTCGTGATTCAAAGTATGTCGACAATCCTTCTTCATATCTACGCGAACCTCATTTCTAGTCTCATCAGCCTTCAATTTTTCTATTTCTCGGTCGCGACCACTATTCTCGCTTTTGAGCCAGAATATATGTCGCGACTTCATTTGATGTCGACTCGTCAGATTGTTTTCATCAGATTTTATGTCACACCTCTTAAGTATCTCGACCTCATTTCGTTGTCGCCTATCGATCCCTGGTCCCAGCTTCATTTCTCATCTTGCTACTTAAAATTGTTTCTATTTTCATCATTTCTGTTTAACGTGGAATTTAGGTGGTGACCTAATCATTTCCTTCTTATCTCAAACTTATGTCATGACCTTAAAATATGTCATACTTTCAATTTCGCCTCCCGCAACCTCACTTCTTGGTCACACATTTTTAACTCCATAACTCCTTCTTATTGTTTGCGACATAAATTTCAGTCATGCAATTTCGATCGGGAGTCTCCAACTTATATCTTGTCTTAACTTGGAATTGCCTAGAGAGACATTGCAAGTCCATTCAGCCTGCATTTTCGTCGCGACTATGAACTGTCACCAAATCCAAGTGTCGCGACATTATCTCTCCTGTCTCTCCCGTCTTGGTCTTAAAGAAGTTCTCTTATGTCGCAATGCTTTTAGCTGGCTACACATTTTCGTCACACTGATTCTCAGTCACGACCTATCGCCTTTTGACTGCTTTTACTTCTGATTTTACCGGAATTTTCACTTATGCTTTAAATTCCTTGCAAAATATAAATTCGTAAATAAAGTACATACTGCAGATAGAAAAGGGCAATTATATTGTAAGAAAAATCAGAAAAATGGACTAAAAATTCAATGAGTTTTTGACTCATCAGAGGCAAACAAGCATAGATAATTCAAGTCGTTTGATGTTGGTGATGAGGTGATGGTTCTCATTAGCAAGCCTCGAATGCATGGTGGTTATAACAAGCTTCAATAACGAAAGTAAAATCAAAAAGTAGGAACGGGGATTTGAAAATAAAATAAAAAATAAAAAATAAAAAATAAAATAAACAAAATCAAAAAGTAAAATTTAATAATAATAATAAAAATAATGTGTGAGTAAATTTCAGTGGCCTACAAATATGCCCTTATTAGATGTAGCTCATGAGTGTAGCGAATGTGAAGGTAGTGGAATTGGCGGAAAGTAAAAATGGAGTGAAACGAGATGAACTCTATCGAAGAACAAAAGGAGGACTCTAAAAGTGTCCACAAAGAACACTAACTCTCTCAAACTCAAGGCTTAAAAATGAGTTCTAAAAACATTAAAAGCAAACAATAAAAGGACAAAACACGGAGGCCAAAGAAAGTCATAACATGTGATCTAAGTTCTTCTTTAAGAAGGTCCTCAAAATGTGAAACCTATATCGAAACCTGAAACAAGCGAAAATCGGTCGACCCATGGGTGATAGAATGGTCATGTGCATTGTATAGCGATCAACACTCGTCATGGAGAAACTCATGAGCTAGTAAGCGGAGAGTACGACAACCGAAATAAACCATGTGATCAAAGTGTGCGATGACAACGCAATTAAGAATATCAGATTTATATCTCCGAGCAAAGATGAAATTTTAGAGTTCAACTATGGTGAAGGCATCAAAATGTCCGCCCGAAATGAGGAGAAACACAAAGGCGGCTTCTAAACGCCTTTATTCCGTATGTGTATAAAGGCGGTCCGAACGCTCGATATGGTAGCGATGAAGCTCAATGTCTAATTACGGTGCTAGTAAATGTGATACATATGAAGTTTGAACATCTGATCCATAAAAAGGCGATGTCTAAACGCTTGATATGCGTAAGGCGACTAAGTCCGAATGTCTCGATCTCGTTGTGTTAGCGGTCGGCTTTTATAAAGTCCGAACATTTGATTCATAAAGGCGAAGTCTCAACACTGATATGCAGAAGACGGCGTCCGAACGGCTTAATCTGATTACGGTGCTAGTAAATGTGATACAGATGAAGTCCAACATCTCGATCCATATGTTCAAGTCTCGAATGTATGCAAAAGACGGTTCGAATCTGCTAATTCGGCCGTATAGCAAAATGATGCGATGAAGTCCGAACATCCGTTATGCAAGATGAAGTCTCGAACGCCTAATTGGCAGGTTAGAAAATGTGATACGTATGAAGTATGAACATCCGATCCATATAAAGGCGGTTTGAACATTTCCTGATATGCGTAAGATGAAGTTCGAACGCCGATCGATTAAGGGCAAAGCAAACGTGATGCAAATGAAGTCCTAACATCCGACATGCAAGATGAAGTCCACGGCGAATCAGGCTGCTAGCAATGTGATAATAGAGGAGTCTCAACACCGATCCATATAAAGGCGAAGTCCGAACACCGATATGCAAAAGATGAATCAATAGCTTAAACTAAGATAGTAAAGGCAAAGAGGGGTATGCCCTAGTATGGTATCTTGTAACGTAAAACACATTTAAGTCCAAAATGTCATAACAATGGCTCATATCCTCGATAAGAATTGTCTGGACAAACTGACCACCTCCAAATGATCCCAAAAGATAAGGGATATGCCCCATTGTGGCATCTATTAAAACATGATGAAATCCCAAAAATGTCATAACAAAATTCATCCTCTCGATAACGATTGTATGCACAAACAAACAAAATTTTGATGATCCCATAATAAGGGATGTGCCTGCATGACTCTGTATGCCATCCAATAGAGATGTGATGAAACCCCAACATCAAAAATATATTCGACATCTCAAGAAGAATCTGTCTACACAAACCAACAAATCTAGATGATCTCGACAGATAGTGCATTTACCCCAAGATGGTACGTCAAGGAATCGGCTTCCAAACTCTGATCCCCCAATAACAAAAGGCAACCTGGTCATCCGTGAACTCGCAACTAGAAATGGATCCAAACTTAGTATGTGCATCTCCTAGAAAAAGCCACATAATAATGTCCATATTGGACTAAGTCTCAAATACCTATCAAAGTAGAGATGTCGTGAGAAACATTAAATCCCCATGGTCTCGTGGTGGTCTTGCTGACACGGATCGAATGTAGGCTAGGTGATAAGAGATAAAGAGAAATGAAGGGAAACTAGCTTAAACAATCTAATGATCAACCCATGCCTCAGGTGGAATGCCACAGCATAAGAGAAGTCTCATGTTACGGACACAAGAACATCCAATGCGGAAGTACTAATAATGATGTGATGCAAAAAGTGTAACATGTGGTGAGATAGGTAAGAGGAAAAGATGTAGAGTGAAACATCAAAACCCCAAATTAATAAACATACGAGGGTGATAAATGAAATGAGAGGTATGAAGTCAACAAGATAAATAACAAGATGGAAAAACTAATGATGATATGATGAATCTACCCCAAATCAATGCATGGGGAAGACATGTCGCCGATTAAATCGATGTGATGAATATGACACCGACTGTATTCCCGGGAGAGGATCTACATCTCATATACTAATACTAAAATCTCAAAGTAAGCACATGATACTGATCTCGTGAACCTCTACATACGAACTCCTTACAAGTAATACATACACTAAAACAATGATCCTCATAAATCCATATATGCATTTCAAGGAATATCGATATTTAATATATATATATATATATATATATAGTATATATATGTATATATATATATATATATATATATATATATATATATATATATATATATATATATTATTTATTTTATTTTTTTAAGGATAGATTGAATAAAACAATGAGAGACAAACCATGGCAATAACCGAACATATCTCCAAGGGCGAAGGTACAATAAAACAACTCCACTTAAATGACATAAGCCTCTCAAACTAAAAGTCTTTGAATTATTGTCGATGGAATGAGTGAAGGGATGACACAACAAACCCCCATGCAATAAAATGAATAGATAACCAATCTAAGTAGGAAAGAATGAGAGGTGATAGAACTAGTCGATAGAAAGAAAGAGTGAAATCATAGAAACTTATGAAATGGAGCTTGATAAAATGGCTGAATGGTAAGACGATGTAAAAGAATATGTCGATGTGTGTGATTCAGGCTACGTAGGTGATCCAAGTCAAAACAAAATTTGTATCCTACCTCCTACTACCGTGAGTCAAGCTATCGCGCATAATGGCTTCAGTATCAAACATTGTGGACGTGGTTTTCGCCTTACAAATGACTCAGATCATGATTCAAAATGCGAGGCTTTAATTTGGATTTTCGATTTGCATTAAAAGTGTGGCTGCTGTTGTCACTTCAAGCTAATCGAAAGCGCTTAAAATAAGATGTAAAAAGAAGACCTTAAATTGGGTCACTAGTTTGGGTATGATAGTGGTCAGAGAGGTGTCTCAGTTATTTCGCATTAGTGGCAAATGACATATAGTCATTTCCAAAACCAGATCTTTGTTTAACTTAAAACCAACCCTTAGTAATATTCAATTTGAAATCCATAGCATTTCATCGAGCATTTAATGTTCCTACTTGAAAATAAAGCATTTAACTCATTTCATGCTGGCTCAGAATGACATCTGACTGATGTCATAGATCACCCATTATACCTACACTCGAACCCCTGAAGCATGCCAAGTAATGACTAAAGAAAATACATTAAATAGCATTTAACCCTAGTCCGGAAAGGCCGAAAGGACAACACGTTAGTATTCAGGCTTCAGCGAAACAGAGGAACAAAGAAACCACATCAACCAACCTGAAGAACCCTCCTCTTCAAGGTTTTGGGGTTTAGCCAAACATCCTTGAGTTGTCATCCCCAAAGGAGTGTGCTCTGCACTTAGAAAATGTGAGAGAGAAAGATGAGAGAGAAGAGAGAAAATGGGAACCAAAACAGTATGAATGAAAATCAAGTGAAATGAATAGTTCGTTACAAAATGTCTATACATGGCTTATATACCCTACAAACATGCGAAAATGTTTCAAACTTTCAACTCAAATAATATGATTACATTGAGGGCAAAGGGGAATTAAACAAACAGAGTCATTGGACTATTAAAAACAGCAGTTAATTTTCATGATGACATATTTGTTATGATAAGGAAAATTGCTTATGATAGCTTAAATTTCACTATCATATAAATTGAAAATTTCGCTATGATTAGAATTTTCTATCATTGCTAAATTTTCGCCATGCCCGCTAAATTGCTAATCTTCATCATCCTCCAAATTCAAGACTACGATCTTTCTTTCAACTCGCTATTTCATCCCGTGCTTGATGAAATCGACGAATTCATACGAACTCTAAGATAAATCAAAGACAATTTCGATGCCAGCTTGAAATGATGGTAAAGGTTACGTAAACTCGCAAAACTGAATAAAAATGTTTTTCGAAACAAAATCGCAGCGCTAAAGGACCTATACATGTCAATCTGGCTTAATAATATGATTATACGAAAAAGCACTCAAAACCTATCTTAAATAGACTCAAAATAGCACTTCAGTACTAATCAACGGCTCATGGGAACCAAAATATCTCAAACTAAGGCATCCACACACCCGCAGGGTCCCTCATCCCAAGTATGAAAAGGCAAAGGTGGCTATAAGAGAAAAATAGCCAAATGTGTGCGTGAGGCTCAATTCGCCAGCAATCTGTGAAAAATGTGAGGTCATGATAAGGTATATGGCTGAACCAACGATACACTCCATCCTGCATCAGCGCCTCAAACGTAAACTTTTCACGATCCACGTTATCGCTCGAGAATTGGTTTCCGTCTAAGTCCATCCCAACCACGCAACTCCCTCTCAGGTGAACTCTCTAATAATGTCTCGCTTCCGCCGGGTCTAAACTTCCCTCTAGGGCCAGTGACTAATCCTCTGAGGACTCTTAAAACCAAATCGCCTTGTTGTAAAGTGGTCTGTGTGGTTGACCTCGCTTTTGAAAGCACCATCTTCCTTCGTAGTTCGAATACATGGTCAATCTCCTCACATATAATAGGCAAAGTCGACTAAACCGTGGATCAACCTAATTCGCCTAAATCACGTCTAGTATACTCTCAAGGATCCCATCTATATCTCAAGGGGAAAAACTGCCTCCATGACATAAACTAGAGAGTAAGGTGTGGCTCAGAGAAGTGTGCAGCGAGGTGCGATACACCATAATGCGAAGGAAGCCGGATCAGCCTCGTAGTCTTAATCATTCATGCAGAACTTTTAATATTTTGCTCGTGACCCCACTCGCCCATTTTTCGTGGCCTATACTGCATGATTTGATGTCAATATCATACCTTGTAATAAATTGTCAACCTCACCTTCAAATGCACACCTCCCACCCCACCCATATCAACTCATGAGGAACCCCATCTCGCAGACACGCATGGACTGGGAGCAAAGGTAGGACTGCCACATTTAGTTTTTCAGATAAGAAGTGGCCTCTACCCACTTTCAGCCATGAAATAATCAATGTACCAATGTGAATGAACTCATGACCACTATAGAAGACTTCTAATAAAATCTTCCCAATAATATCTATGCCCAGACCTAAAACGACTGCAAGGTGAGGTCAACTAAATGCACCGATGGTGGAACGTGTACGGATCTCCATGCATCCGACACTCTGCATCTCTCCTAACAACCGACAATAACTGCCTCATGGTTAACCAAAATAACGCCTCATAATCTTACGAGCCAACATATGTCCTCCCCACTGCAAATCTACAACCCGGCACGGACCTCTCACGCTCGGTCAGTTGAATTCGATCTAAGTACAACAATAACACACAATCAGTCAGACAGCCTGGTATAAGGCTTCCGCATCACAGCGGGAGCCGAACTCCGCCTCGGGGTTTTCGTCCTCGGGGCCGTCATGGCCTCAGCAAGGGAGTAGGCGTACACATTTTCTCCAAGAAACCCATAAATATCATGATACCATAGCGTAACATCATCAAAATCACCAGTTAATTACAACAATAAGCAGAATACTAGTCCAACTTAGTGAACCTGGCCACACCGTGAATGTCAATCATGGAAGCCAAAGAGCGTGACACCCACACCATTTGCGCTTTTCTAGGTAAAGAGAGCAAATGGGGTTGTCGCAAATCTCCCTTTAAGAATCTGTAAAATTAAGTAATGATATGCCCAAGTTTGCCATCTCCTCGTCTTCCAATCACTCTCGATCTGGCTGAATTCAATGAGATTAGAACTCATAGAACATTCTGATCCTTAGAATCCCTAGCCTTCATAAGCCCTCTGGGAACCCATGATAAGACATGCCCCATAAGATTTAATGTCGTTGTTCGGTCGGGACACCATCACCCAGTAAGGCCAAAATCTGGAATCGATTCTTGTAGATACGATCACCATTTATAAATCGGGGACTGCAACACCGGTCCCATCCAAGGTTACCAGACACCATCAAAGCATGTGCCACCCAGACAAATCTGAAATACCCCATGGATTCCCATCCCGAAATCATCAATCACTACATCTATAACCTAAGTGAGGCCAAGTGATTTGCTAACACACTCCCTTTTATAGACTTTTGAGTGACATACCGAACACTTAAACTTTGTCAGCGATAATCCATTCTAAGTCTACTCTTGCCAAAACCGGTATGTCAAATGATACCTCCCAAAGGATCTAAACGCGAGAATGTTTCATGAACATCATTATGTAATGTCTCAATCTCCGAAAGTGACCCAAACCAAAGCTAAGTAGAAGTAATCACCAATCATAACAAAATTTGCCTCATGTCTAAATATTCACTTACTCGACATAGATAGCTCGCCTCGTTTTAATCATCAAGCTAGGCTAGCATGCATCTCAAAGCAATATTTGAAACAAAAAAATATAACAAGAGAGGTTGTCTAGGCATGGGAGGTACCAAAATAGGAGGAAAGCAACACTTCTAAATCACTAAACGTCACGCACTCATCCCAAACCTTCTACTGCTTCTTCCCCGGCCTGAAGATAGACTCACAAGTATCTACACTTAACAATAAACCCGTTAATATATTGCAACCTACCCAAGAAACCCCGTGTCTTAGTCTCGGTCTGTGGTGGAGACATGTCAAGGATAGCTATGATCTTATCAGATCTACCTTAATACCTCTCCTTACCAATCACGAATTGAAGAGCTTCCTGTAAGTCACCCAAAAAGTGCACTCTTCTGGGATTCAGTCTCAATCTAAAGCATCTGATCCTCTGGAAGAAGCTCTCTAGAGTTGCCCAATGATCTGCCTTATCATGGGACTTCACAATCATATCATCCACATAGACCTCAACATTCCTGTGCATCATGTCATAGCTGCTCTCTGATAGGTAGCACCTGCGTTCTTCAACCCAAATGTCATGACTCTATAATAGTAGGTGCCCCACTCAGTGATAAAAGATGTCTTCTCCCTATCCTCGGGAGCCATCATAATCTGATTATAACCAGAGAATCCATCCATAAAAGACAACATCGGATGCCTCAGAGTACTATCAACTAACATGTCAATATGTGGGAAAGGAAAATCATCCTCGTCAGCTCTTGGCTGAGATTTATAAAGTCCAATAAACTCAACCTTGCCGCCCTTGGGAATAGGGACGAGCATTAGCTAGCCACGGATATCGAACCATCACATGAAGCCAACACTAAGTTGCTTTGAATCTCCTCCCACTGCAGAACTCCACTCCGAGTGTAATCGCCTCAATTTCAAGACCGGTCTAGCACGGCACAAGCTGTGGATGATGGCCGTAACTATAGTGGGTTTGGCAGCCCGCATGTCCTCATGACCATGCAAAACATCCAAGTATAATCCGAGTAACCAGCAACCACCTCCATCCCGCGACAAAGTGTTGGCCCATCATCCCACCCTCGCCCGCCCGGTCGTGACTAAGCACACTGCCTCTACCTGGCCATCAAAAGGAGGAAAGTCGCCATCAAGAAAGCTAGGCGTTCGAGTCGACCGTAGCTTTCATCAAAATCAGGATACAAAGGCTCATCATTAATATCATGGATCTGTGATGTGGGTGAATGAGTGATGAGTAAAAAACTCATTGAATTTTTAGTCCATTTTTATGATTTTTCTTACAATATAATTTGCTTTATTTTTACGCAGAATATGTACTATTTACTAAATTTATATTTTATGTAATTTATGGCAATAAATGAGTACTATAGGCAAAGATCGCAGCGGAAAGGCAAACAATGGCCAAGGTGAGGTCGCACAGAGAATCAAAGTCATGATCATAAGTCCTACACATCAACGAGCATTGCGACAAGAGAACTCACAGACCAGACAAAGAGGAACTTGGAAGGAAGATAATGTCGCGACACCATTTCGAGGCTTTATTACCTAAAAGAAGATGTTGTTGGTTGCAAAAGAGAAGTTCTATTGCGTCGTGGACTGTAAAGTAATGCTTATCGGATTCTGTTTCACAGCAATTTCGTGTCATGACAAAGATATAAGTCGAGACTCCAATCAAGGTCGCAATTTCAGAATTCATGCTCTTACATACATTTAAGCAACTGGGACAAGAGCATAGATAAGAAAAGCCACCTTTCATGTCGACACCTCTTCGAGGTCGAGATGCAGAAGGAAGACATAGTTGGTAGCAAACCAAATCATGTTGCGATAAAATTTGGCTATGATACCAATCTAAAGTCGCGACTCAGACCACATATGTCGCGACAATAAAATTAAGCTGTACAATTAAAAATGTTGTGACTAAGAAATGAGGTCATGACATGCTTTTGAGGTCGCGACATAGAATGCAATAGAAAATAAGACAATAAGCTATGCATGGGATTGAGGTCGACATAGAATTTATCATAGGTCGAAAAACATGGTCGCAACAAAGATCGTACGATAATCGCAACAGAACCGACTGGCATCAATTCAGGCTCGCAATACAGTATTTTAAAAGCGTAATGTCGCAACGTAGTCAGAAAACTGAAGGGAATTGTTGAGAGACCGAAATGAGGTCAAGCGATTGGATAGAAGAAGGGATATCACAACATACTTTCAGGTCACGATAATAATTGAAGTGATTAAAGAAAATATTCGCTGCGACCTAATGTCGTCCATGTCGCGACAAGAAAATGCTGCACCAACGCTTTGAGTCATGACTTGCTTGAAAGCTCAAGACAACTGAATGATGTCGCAACATGAAAGAGAAGTTGTGATCAAGAAGCAAAGAGGATGACAACAAATGAAAGCCCATGTACATACTCGGTATCTGACACATAATTGCAGTGTAAGCAGATAGAGCTGAAGGCTCCGCGACATCGACCGAGGTCGCGACACCAATTTTGTAAACAAGAAAATGAGGTCGCACCTGTAATTCTCGCGATTACAACTAATATGGTCAAGACAAAGAATCTATGTCGCACCACTAATAATCAAATGCAACTGACGCCACAATGGGGAAACATCGTGTCGCAGCTCAACAATTGTAAGAACAAGATGAAGGGATCGCTTATGACTGTAGCTCGAGGTCACGAAAGACTTACTGCATTAGACAAGGATTTCATGTCGCGACTACCGAGCCAGCCATTGAATTTAGGGGAATCCACTGAGCCTTGAATTAGGCCCAATTCCTAAAGGCTATAAATAGGTGTGCTTACTTCAAATTTAGTAAAGTAGCTTCCGCTTTTTTTTTTAAACCTATCACCGGGAGGAGGAGTGAGGAGGAAGACTCCACCCAGATATTTGGTAGAATAGAATTTTTCTTTTCTTCATTTCTTTGATCCAAACAACGACCGTTAGAATGTTGAAGTTGGAAGTAATATTTCAATTCTTACAATCTATCATCTGAGTTTAAATGAAATCTAGACTAATTCAGAATCTTCGCTTTTCCTAGTTTATCGCAACTCAGAGTGCACTGACGTTGCTCCATTGTCTATCAGAATGCGTTTGAGAAGTAGCCTCTTACTACTTTGAATTTATTGTTAGTTACGCTCTTTTCGCATAAATTAGAAGGAAGTGACCGAATACTAGAGATTTATTTGATTGATGTGTTCTTCATGTAATTGTTCCTAATAGTAGTTTCGAATACCCTTCCAAGAATTGTATCCTGCTCTGATTTCCAGGAGGCTCTCTGAGTGACACAGAGATGGAGGTTCCTGAGAGCTAGGAACATTCAATTTGTGGGTAAGTCGACCATCATGGAGAACTAATGGGCCAAGAGAGTCTACTCTGAGGAATTCCCAACTCACCTGCACGAGGTCAGAAAGGGGGATAATTTATCAATTCTAGAAATGGATCAAAGATTTCCCACCTTAACTGCTAAAACTCCAGATCCCGTGTTAATCGAGATCTAATCAAGGAAGGAAATATTCATCAGATTTCAAGGGATGAGTCATCAATCAAAGCAGGAGTCTCAACAACCCCGACTGGGAGGTAAGAAACTGTAGTCTCAAGAAATGTATGAAGCATTGAGAAAGAAAATACTGATCTTGGTGAAGAGTGTGCTAAATACAGAGTTTGTCAATTTTTTGTCTTCGAGAAACAAGGATTTTAAATTGGAAGGAAATAAGAGAGAAATCCAAACTGCATTATTAGGCATCTTTTGACAGTCTCTACCCAATTTAGAATGGAGCCCTAAATGGGATAATGCAAAAATCGAATCGTTTATAGTATTTTCTAATAGTGTCTATTTACAGAATTTAGGACCTACCTAACTCATTATAGCTTAATATAATTTCATGAGCTTATTTTTACTATCCTAGGCTGTAGATGTTCCCTTTAAGACAATTATCCTTAATTTCTAGTTGATAAAATTTATCATCGAGGATCTAGATAGTATGGATTCGAGTAGTCAGTAGTTGATTCGAGAATCCAAGTCAATCTACGTGGGAATGATATTTGACTATATACCACTTTTATTACTTGAATGCACCTGTAGAATTTGCAAAGGGTCCTAGACTAAACCATCTATTAATTCCAAAACATAAAATTAGTTTTATTCATTATCAAAAAACTCTATTCAACTTTGACATAGATGCAGGAGAATTGTAAGGCTCCTGTATAATTGTTAAATTGAGTGGTTTAGTCTATATCTTCACAGACAAACAATGAGGTGCACATGCATCAATATCATCAATAAAAGAGACAGGTGAATACTCGAAAATGCTCAAATCCATAGATGAGAAGGCAAGTACATCATCGAAATGTGAGACAAATCCCAATAAAACATCAAAAGAAAGTGGTAGGCCCACATAATCGGATTCTCCCACAACATGTCCTAGAATATCAAGAGATGAAATATCAACAATAATATCATTTGTAATTGCATCATCATCTGGAGCAGGAGGAGCATCCTTATCATCTCTCAAAGCAAGCACACTTAAAATAACTAAGTGCGCACCCAGCTCTGGTCGACTAATGCAACCCCATCCTAGCAAATTTCATCAACATAATCATCAGTACTGACATAACCCTCTATGCAAATACCCCATAACGCCATCTCATCCTAAAGCACATAGTGAGCACACTAGACTACCTAGGGGAAGGATGAGCGATCAAGGTGGTAGAAGTGTGTTTGTCCCTTTTTATATAGACTAAAACCCCCTCAAATTCACATACATAGTCAGAAGAGTCTTTACATTTCTCGCATCCATGTCACTTTGATAAATTTTCTTAATAAATATTTCTTCAAGGTTCATGATTTAAAAATATGGTTTAGTCTATGACACGCAAGTGCCGTCATACAAGTAGTGCAAATCAATGTAAGTCCGTACACCCTGCGTAGACGGGTACGACCAAAGGATCAACTACCCTAACTACTAAAATTCCATGCCATTTGGACCAAAACTCAAATGGAAGTTGTATCTAGAAAACAAAGATTCTAGACTATTAACTACTGTCTGAACTAAGCTTAAAACAAATTAAATGACTAAAATAAAATTGTAATCTAAAATATCGGATCAATTAGTTTCCCCGTGAAAAACGAAACTATATGAATTTATAATAAATACATAATTAATTCCTACACTAAAATACATTGCTATGTTTTATGTATGATCTGGATTTGTCCAAGATTTCCTAAATTTTGAACTGATTCTCTCCATATTCACCGGTTGATACCCTTGTTTCTGCTCAAGATAAGATCGTAAAACCGCCACCGTATTCCCAACCCTCAAGTAAGATCTCAGCATTTTTCTTTTCAATACTACACTCCATTTTCTTGACAGACAGCTATATCTTGTGTGATTCTCTCGCATTGCAAGTTTCAACACTGGTGCAGCCTAACTCCAGATTTTATCAATGCTTCTTTCCTTTATTGGGATTCAGCTAACACTCAGGTTAAGAACTCGCTTTAGATTAAGGTGAACTCTCCGATCATTTATATTATTAAATACTCCTCCAACTCAATTAGAGCTAACAGGTGATTCATCAAATGAACTCAAAGCGCAAAGAAGCTCAACACGGTAGTCTGAAGATACCTGCAAAGACAAATCGTTCACTCAGTAAACTCCCGTCTCCCATGTCGCCAGAAATAACCCCGGACACTGCAGCAAGATACATTCCCCAACTGGTAAGCCCTAGACAATGGAACCCATCGTAATTCAAAACGACACCAAATAAGTAAATCCGGTCCAAACAGTTCTCCAAATTATGCAGAAATACTGTAAACTAAATGAACAAAATCTAAATAAGAGAGTTACTCCATTATCGACAAGGAATTAAGAAATGGAGTACCGATCACGCACAACCAATTCGTGAATTGCAATAAAACTCGAGAAATGAATTCCAAAAAATTTGTCGGCATTTCATAAATTTTCAAAGAATTTTAAGAAGAAAATAAATAAAACAATACCCACCAAGCTTCGCACGTCACAGATTCAAATCTGTAAAAGAAATTAACTAAAAATAAAAAAAATAAAAATTCAACAAACCTATACATACCGGAGTTCCTCCTTCCCTTTTTCAGATGTGTGAAGACGGCTACTTTACTATTCTAAAACTCCGTTTATTTATACCACAAAACAATCACGACCACCGTAAAAGCTCCTAGGAATCCTAAAGAAAGCCCAGCTTTATCAGTTCTATGTCGCGACCGTTGATGTCGCGACATGGATTTCCCTTGATTGTCATGTTCGCCGCGACTATAAATGGCTCGCTACGACCGACCTCGCACCGCCGATTAATGGTCGCGAATTCGTAGTTTAGCGTTCCTCAAAAGTTGATGTCGCGACCACAATTTCACGTCGCGACATCATTGTCTTTCTTCTTCGCTTCCGAGTCACGACTACCGAGTCAGACTTTCCTCAGTCGCATGTCGCGATTTCGGGCTTTAAGTCGCGACCTTGTTGTCGTTTCCATCGTGATTATCGTGTCGGACTTTGTTTTTCCGTCACACTGCTGGTGGTCTTCCGCTCACGTGTTTCAAATTTCCAAGTCGCGACTTTAAGGTGATGTCACAATTCCTCTTTCATGTTCATTTCATCTGTCGCAACCTCAATTCTTGTCATAACCAATTTCCTTCAACTTTATTCAGTCGCGACCTCATGCTATGTCGCTACCATGTGTTACCTTTGTTCGCCTGTTTGTAGTCCCAATCGCCAAAAGTAAATATGACTCGATTTCTTCCTCGCCATCTTCTACTTCAGGTCACTTAATCGAATGAGTGGTCAGCGATATCGTTTGTGATCTTACTTAATAAATGGTCGCAATCTCCAATCTTTCCGCAGAGACTTCGCCAGCTTGTCATGTCGCGACTCAATGGTATGTCACACCTCAAATGATGCCTTTCATTTAAAACTAGTTGCAACTTTTTCTTCAGATAGACTTCTTGCGGGCTTTATTGACTAATCCACGCCGTGACATCAAAGACGCCGCGACCCTCGCTTATATTCCAATTGGCATCGCGACATCGTTGCGGTGTTGCGACTCTTTCATTTGTTGCCTTGTAATTCTAGTCTGTTTAATCTTCAAGTCACGACTCGCTTGCTATAGTCTTCTATTTCCTTCCCTAAAACTCGATCTGTGGATGTCGTGACTTGGAAATGACTGAAAACTAGTTTCCCTTGTCATGACTGACTTCCTTCAACAAGGACTTCATTTATGCTTCAGAAGGTCTCTTCTAGTTTTTGCTGTGATTCTTGTTTCGTTGTATTTCCTCGCAAAATTAAATTGAAAAATGATCCATTTCTCTGCAGACAGAATAAACATTTATCTTGTAATATGCTCGTAAAAATGGGATAAAAATCGATGAGCTGACCACGTTGTCGAAGCCCCATCACAGAATCCCAGTTGTGAAAAAAGCTGATGTAGCTCAACATGCTAGATAATGTGAAATTCTCAATCATCACATCGGATGCACAATGGCTTGTGCCCTCACAAAATAGTCACTAATTTCAAATTATAAGGACGAAGAGGATAGTTAAATGAATGTGATGAAGTCGAGATCTGACCCTCTCCTGGCGCAATTGTGCCATGCATCAAAAATCTGCCTCTACGGGTACAAATCCTAAGCCAAAGGGTGGGTTATGCTCTAAAATTGTGATAAATTCGCTACGGCCATGCTGACGACGCCCTAAACCCAAACTAGGCATGTACAACATGCTCCTCATCATGTCCAAAATGGTCGTGCTATTATGCTGATCAAATGACATGGGTATTGAATCTATGACAAAATCCCCCGGCTCCACGGTATGTACCTCATCAAAAGCGAATCCGGTCATAAGCAAATCATCACCCCATGACTAATCTCCAATACCGCTCATGTTTAAATGCGCCCTCCTCAGATGAAATAGTGATCACTCGACCTTCATGAATGAACTTTACCTTCAAATGAAGGGAAGATGGGATAGTGCCTGCACTATGAATCCATGGGCGGCTTAAGAGTAGGTTAAAGGATACAGGGATTCTCAAAATCTGAAATATAACCCGAAAAATGACTGGCCTAATCATTAGCTCAAGAGTCAAGGTGCCTATCACCTCTCTACGAGTATTGTCATAAGCTCTCACTGTCTGTGTAGATGGCTCAAAATCTGTGGGCCCATATCCTAGAGCAATAGCAATGGCAAGTGGACAGACATTTAGGGAAGATCCATTGTCTAAGAGGACAGATGGAACACGATGACCTAAACAACCAACTTATATATGCAAAAGTTGAGTGTGGTCTAAACCCTCCGAAGGTAAGTCATCCTCAAAGAATACAATGCAATCGTCTGATTAGTCAGGAGCATATGGTCAGCCTCCGTGATGTGGTCAGGTCAACTCAATCCTACTAAACCCCTAATCAAAGTCTCTACGGGTGGTAGAGGAAGCCAATAAACTCCAAATAGAGCTAATGAGCCTGTGTACTCTATAGCTTCTTGAGGATCTCATCATCCTCTCTCATTATCTCGTCTCTATCTTATCAGATCTACACGAGATGGAACCCGAGGTCATTGCCCGACCACTCTACTTCCATCCGATAACATACCAATCTCCGTGTATAACCATCCCTGGTGTGGAGTCAAAATAAAAGAAATCAACACTATAACAAGGCAAAGCTCACCCGCCTCAGGCTGGATTCCGGGAACCGGAGTAATGCCCAAATAAACAACATGTGAAAGAATATGCTAGCTCGAAACACCTTATGAAACTCCCCGCATCGCTTAAGCAACCATCATCAAATTGCATGGGCTTCCGGCCATCATCCTGCAAGGACAACATATGGATGCGATTCGTACTCAAGAAATCAATAGAATGAATATCCCTGATAGAGGAACCATGTGTGCAGGCTCAAGTGGGGTTGGGACCACGCGCGCCGCCCTAATCGCACAATACCTAGGTCATTAAGTCCTCGGTCAAATGTCTCAAAGTGCTATAATCGATCTATCGATGTCTAAGGCCTGAGCACCGCCAATGTAGGTCCATCCAAAACGAGGAACAACCCGCTAATGGCCTCGTGCTAAGGGACTGAGCAATCCAACAATCACACTGTCCAAGACTCACCTAAAGGCATGCCTAGTGGCATAAAGTGTCTCGAAATGGCCTTAGGCCTCCTGTAGGAACTGTGGGTGCTCGGGGTCTAAGATGAGCAAGAGGTGTCTCCACAACCCGTGCAACAAACTCGGGTTTGGTGGAGCATATGAGCCGGCAACCTAAGCTTACCGAGGTGGTATGGAAGGTCTATACTGAACTGAACTTTGGGCGTAGGAAGTCCTATGCCACCGTATAGATGCATATTGAGGCCCGGGTGCCCCCTGTTTGAAGGAACTGATGGCTTCTACCTCCCCTGGTCTATATGATCCAGATGGCTTCTTCCCTTTACTATCAGAAGAGGAAGAATCCAACCATAAACCGCGCGCCATACCATCCTCGATACCTACAATGCCTCTCTCAAAGCTCAGAATCCATAATCTAGACACCCATAAGATGTCTAGCGAATCGGGTCAGAACTCCTATGATCATGCTAATCATTTCTCGACGGATGATCAATCGTTGAATAACCTTCCTCTAACGGGAGATGAATAATGTAAAGCTAGCCTCATGAGCTCCCCCGCCTCATACCCCTAAGCTCTCCTCTAGTGACATCTCCGATAGTGCTGAAAAGAGAACCGTCTGGATAAACTCAAGCAAGATCCTCCAAGCTCGTATGCGGTGAATAATTCTAAGGTGGCAACCAGCTCAGGCCACACCGTCGCTGACAAAGGTAGCCAACATGACTAACTCGAGCCCCTACTCATCCAAATCCATGCCCTCATCAATCGACCATATCCCCAAATAAGTACATGGACATCCTCCGCCTCAGACATCGCCTCCATATCGTGCATCCAAAATTTTGGTGGCAGCAAGTAATACAGCACTGATCAAATCCATCCCACACATCCATACCCTTTGTAACTCTCAACTTTCTAAGCATCTACTCTACTCTCTGTATGCAATCATCAAGCACCAAGAATCAATTGAATAATCACATATGATCAATTGTAGCTCGGATGACAAAAGGAGTGCCCTGAGGGATAGGCGGAGGTGCCATATGAGCCATCGACGGAGGTGGAGGTGGTGCTCCCATGTCAAACTCGAGATCCTCCGTACTAAAACTGTAAATTCAGCCTATCAACTTTACTAAGGCCATGTACTCAGATTCCGGAGCACCTACGATGGCTTTAGCAATTTTCAATAGCCACTTGATGTGGATCAGCCATATATGTCGGATTAACGTGGTAAAAAGTGTTGACAACATGAGAAGAAAAAAAATTAGAAAATAAAAAAAAATAAAAATAAAGAAGGTATAAGTCTTTACGCTTGTTTGAATTTGCTTTTTTAAGAGTAAAATGATGAGAAAAAGAAGAAGAAGAAAGATGAGAATGGGGAGAATAAGAAAACTAGAGGAAGAGGAGTAGGAGAAGAGAAGAAGAAGAAGAGAGGGAGCCGGAGGAGAGGACAAAAAAGAAAAAAAGGAGGGTCAGATAGGAGAAGGTGGAAGAGAAGAAGAGAGAAGGAGACTGTGAGGGGGATGAGAGGAGAAGGAGAGCATAAGAATCGGAGAGGAAGGAGAGTAGAAGGAGGAGAAGGTGGGTGGGGGTTTGTAGAAGCTGGGTAGGGTATGGGGGATGGGGGAAGAGAGAATGTAAGGAGTAGGGAATGAGGATTTGAAAATAAAAATAAAATGAAAAACAAAAACAAAAACAAATCAAAAGTAAAATTTATTACTAAAATAATGTGTGAGCAAATTTTAGGGTCTACACAAATGTTTTATTTTTTTCTCTATTTAGAAGAAAATTTCAAAATAAGTTATCCTCTCTTTCTATTATTTATTTTTCATCATTCGTGACAACCGAGATTTTAGAGGAGAACATTGACATTGACTAGTATTGAAAGCGTTGGAAAATATAAAAATGGAAGGAAATGTTACAGTGGAGACATTACATAAGTGGGGAGATATTGTTTAATTTGTAAATGGTTGTATAGATAAACATATTTTTTCATAAATTTGAAATTAAATTGAATTCACGAGATTTTAGAGAAACTAATCTGTATTAGAGGAAACAAAAAAAAAAATCATAATAAATACTTCTTAATTATAATTGAGAGAAATACTTTGACATGCATGTTTCTTATTTTATATTTTGTCATGATATGTCTCTTTTCTTTATATCAAATCTAGATAATGTATGCTTTATATGGTTTGTCTTCGGGAACACACAACTTTTTCAAGTACCATAATGCAATTAACAAACTTATGCTTCCAACTTTGATAATGCTATCTTGACCTTATTGGAAGCATAAGTTTGTTAATTGCATTATGGTACTTGAAAAAGTTGTGTTTTGAGTTAATTATTTCATTGTCACTTATCAAGTTTTGAGAAAACTAAGAATGAGTGGAGTTGGTATGTTAATTGCATTCTGGTACTCGAGAAAGTTGTTTGTGGTTTGATTTAATTATTTTATTATCACCAAGTTTTGGAGAAAGCTAGGAATGAGTGAGCTCAACGATTTTCGTTTGTATTTGTGGACGCCCAAAACCCGGTCCGTATACTTAGGTACCATGCTATGACACTCCAAAATCAACCCACTGACAACCGTCAACTACGAATATTATAGTTCTTTTCAGATATTTTCTTACAAATATACAAATTATTATAATATTTTACAAGAGTTTGATGTACAACTCCTCTACACTTTACATGCCAAAATATATTAAACTAGATTTGCTCATATATTTTACAAAATATTTCCGCGCCTGGCCAACCCGACCTTCTTCTTACTCACTACCAAGGAGCGCCGTCTTCGTACTCAAAAGGCTATGGTCCTGACGATATGCATGAGCAGCCCAAGAGATACATTCCTACCGCTATTCCCACCCAGCAACATGCAATGCCAATACATACAACTCACACGCATTCAAGCACTCTATACTCATTGCAGACCAATGTCTACATGTCATGAATATAAGATACCCCCATGACTCAAACTCAGTCCTCACCGACTCCCTTACACCTGCATATGCCAAGTGTGAAAATCGCCATACGCCCCGCCCTGACCATTTTCCAAACAAAAGCTTGCTTTGTAATTCTAGACATTAGGATAAATTCTTAATGCCTACTTATTTCTTTACCTAATACCGTGTGTTGCGTACTCAAGGGCCATGGATTTCCAGGTTCTCACCGTAGGACGCTGCACGCCTATACTACATTTTTTACGGTCTTTCACCGACGGTTCATGTCTAAACCATATACTAGGTTTTTCACCCAAGGGGGTGTTTATCCCTACTTTCTTCACCCATTTACACACATAATTTTCATGCCATGCAACCGTGAGCCTCAATTTGGACGTTGTCCCATTTTATTGATCTCACCATTGAACACCAAACATGTACAGCCCATTAACCTGTCTCACGACATACATCGAACACCAACACGTTAGTCGATTTACCACGTGTCCTCACGACATACACGAACACAACATAGTGTCGATTTTACTACTACGAATACCAAACACAATTGGCCGACCCCAACCACGCACTCACACCACACTGACTTGATGTGATGTCCTGTATAAATGCACGAAATGTCATTGCATGCCTTTTCATGCCTACATGTACGCTTTTCACGTGTCACATGCACATATCTATTGCTACTACATGTCAAGTGTCATGGATAAAATCAGATTAATACATATAATTCGCTTCCATTTTTATCACATATATATCACATAATTTCACACATTTAGCATTTTATTCAATTCACAACAATAACACACATTAGCCATTCTCTAATTCATAAATCCAAATCCATGTCAAGTTCTTGGAAATAACTGGACCTAGTCCAGAAAGTCCAGCGCTTTATCAATAAGCTTCACATAAACATCCAACACGCACCCATCTAGCCATACACAACCCCACGATTTCCAGATACAAACCGATTCCAAATAGAAGTTCGAAACTTAACAAACCATTCATCAACTCCGGTCCGTGACCCAAATTCCCAATGTTCAATTTCATCTGCTTGGCTTAGAACTCATTCTTGATAAATTTTAGACTAACAAGCTCAGAGAGTCCAAAATGAACGAATCGGGTTCGACGAAAGTTATGGCCGCTCTTAAGTCGACAACATTCGCAGGTGTAAAATCGGGCACACTCCCCGTTTGCCATTCTGTGGGGATTTTTCCATCCCGAAACACAGTGTTCGGTCTCGGACGGTCCCGAAACCTTGTGAAATTGGTCTTTGACCGTCACATAACAACAACCAAACCACACAGCTTAAATTCGCACTGAAACGGGGCGAAACCGTTAGGCCATTACGTGGCCCCTAAGCGTAAAATAACCGGAGAAGGAGGAAACCTACCTCTCATAGCGCAGTTTCGTGTCCTTTGCCTTCCGATTCAGCTCCCTGCGTGACGTTGGTTCCGGTTCCCTTCCTCCTTTCCTTTTTTTTTTCTTCTTCTTCCTTTCTTTTCTTTTCTTCTTTTCTCTCCATTATGCTCTCCACTGCTTCAACCCTCCCAATGTATAACATCTAAACTCCCTAGCATGTTGACACATGGCTTACTATGGCCACACATATGGCTTGCCATGTGTCACCTCGACACCTCGCCGCCTCAAATACGCGGAAATTCATCGTCTTCGTAATTCAACGAATTCGGGACAAGTGACTAGATTTCGCGGCATACCCAACGATGAAACTGCTTCATTATCCGGTAAAATCACATCTTTTTCCTCCCGGTTATTCTCCGCAAATTATCTTGCTTTTTTATCATTTTTCAAAAAATTTAAATTTGAATTTTTCACGTTTTATAGTATTATGATAAGTCAAATCTTCCTTTTAACTATTATAGCGCCAAAAGGTCTTGGAAGAATCTTGATATTAGATTCGCACTTTCCAATTTTAACATTTAAAAGTATTCAAACTTAGTTCTATGTTCGCTAGGACATAGGTGACGTTTTTTCTTCCACTTGTTCCTAATGTATATTTAAGTTAAATAGTAATTTAATAGCATATACATATTTCCAAATATCTAAAACATCACATTTTACGTCAATTTTAATATCTCATTTCATACCACATAAAAGCTAAAATAACAAACCTAAATTAAATAAAAAACATAATAATTCAAATACATTTGTGTAAATATCATTCTAAAGAATATCATGGAAATTTAAACACATGTTTCCAAAATGGGAAATGTCCTAATTATACCTTGCTTTATAGGTGGTATTTTATAAACAATTAAAATATAAAGGAAAAAACTTCATTCAATAAAGTATATAGACAAAAAGTAGTAACAAATAACATTTTGCTTTTCATTATATATTGAAAGTTAGCTAGAAGCATCAAACCAAAATTTTACAGCTTTAATTTTTTTCACACATATTGTGTTGCATCTAATTGAATATTATGAATTCATCCTCAAGTACTCCAAAATATTACATCTACTTGTAGATGCATGATCTGCAAAACAATTAGAACAATCACATATTAGTCTATATTTTTGCTAAAAAAATTGCAAGTGAAATGTTAGTACTATACCAATTTTAAAAATAATTACATTCAATGATGTTGAATTTACAATTTCTTCAATGTGAATAGCCCTTTTGTTACACTTATTTGAATATTTATTCTTTATAGTGCCTAAAACATTTCATCTACTTGCAGATTAAATATTGACATTCTTACTTGTAAAATGATTTAATCCATAATAGATTAGTATTGACATTATTAAGAAAACACACTGCAAAAGTAATTATATTTTATACCAATTTTAAAATATTTATATACCATGAAACTTTAAAATTTTACAACTTCTTCCTAAACTTATGCATAATCCTTCCTTGCATGTGGATAAACATCATATATCTTCAAAATACCCAAAAAGATTACAACCAAGATCTATATCCAGAATCTACAAATCAATTAATTAATAAAATTAAATATTAATTATAGGAAAACAATTAAGAGTAAAACACTTAATAATTTTTTTTTTGTAAATGAATTATGCGTATACTATTTTTTAAAATTTAAAATTTAATATGTTTCTTTAATTGCACAAAAAAATCAAAATGTAGCACCATTAAACGATTGATATGGAAAACAATCAACTAGTAGTTTAAATATATAAGATTAATAAATTAAATAATATGATGTTACATTATATTATAGGTCATAAGAGGTACCTTAACATGCTTAATGATTAATTGAGTCATTAGCATAACGCACTGCTTACTCTCGTTGATCTCCATTTCCTCTATCAGATGATTTCTCATTAAAACTAAAATTGGCAATATGCATCATTAATAAGTTCAACCAAATTCAAATACTATAATAAAATGAAAGGGTAATTGACAAAAGTAATCCAAAGTTTGGCCGCTCTTCTTTAATTAGTTCCACTTACTATTTAACTAGGAATAATCCCAAGTTTAACTAGGAATAATCCCAAGTTTGTATGGCCTCATATCAGTATCGTCCCGCGATAGGTAATCGACATGCAAAATCACGCTGTCACTATCTAATTAAATTCAGTAAATTTTTATTTTTATTTAAAAATCAGTTGGATCCTCAAAAGTCTCTCACCACTTGTTTAATCGACCCCTAAAATTTTTAATTTTTTTTAAAAAAATCTGTTTTATCTCCACTGCTCTCTCTCTCCTCCTCCACCTCTGTCTCCTCCATCTCAGTTGTAGAGCAGGGAAAGAGCTATGTGATTTCAAGAACATAAACATCTCCATCTCCATTAGAGTAAAAAATGATGGAGAGATGGCTGGAAAACTTTCCGTGCTACTATTTGCAAGGCGGCTAGAGGCTAGTGCTTGGAGTCCCACAAAACGGTTGGTTGTGTTCCAAATAGGCTGATGGTGGTTGAAGAAGGGACACATTTCTTGGTTACCGGAGATCATATTCTATTTGTGAACAAGACTCGGAGATGTTACATAAATTGAATTCCCAATTATAAAAATACAAGGACAAAATTGAATTCCCAATTATGCAATCGCCAGCGTGAACGACGTGATTCAGAGCCTATGCCACACATTTGTGTTCCTGAGAACTCACCAATAGCAAATTTCCCTGATCAAACTCAGGAATTGGAGAAAACCAACTTCAAAACAACAAACTCACAGCCAATTTCCCCAAGTCCGATTGAGGAATTAATGTAAGGGAAAGTGCTTGCATCCGATTGAGGAAAATATCCTTTGAAACAAGACAAAGCTGCCTGATCTCAACCAGAAGATGCACTTGCTTCCTTAGTCTGGCTTTTGATTACGCGCAACTTTCGATAATATCGTCGAGAACGACGGGTTAGCAGCAAATTGGATTCCGAAATTGAAGAAACGATAGTGAGGATGAAAGACGGTGGTCCTCCTGGGCTTGGAGTGTGAATATTAGCATGGCTCAAAAAAAGAGAGATAGAGGGAAAGAAAGCAAAGAATAGAGAGAGAGAGAGATTCTTTTAGAGAGAGAATCAACAAGGGAGCTCAGTTAGACTGTGTGTCCTGTGTGTATTGTGCACACTCTGTTGATCACTCTCTCTCTGCTTTAACCACCATAACCTTTCTGCCACGCACCTGTGCCTTTTTTGTTTATATAACCTTCAACTTTCGTCGTAAACACTCCTGTCAAATCTCCATTGGCCAGAAAATTCTGGAACTGAGAAAAGCGTTTTCAGCTTTGACACTACCACAACCATGGTGATCAGTGGCGGCTGAAATCGGTGAGACTGGTAGTCAATTGCGGCGGAAGAGGAGATGGAGGTGGATAGCAAAAGACCCGACGAAGGTGGAGGTTGAGGTTGAGGTGGAGGTGGAGGAGGAGGTGGAGGTGGATGTTGAGGTAGAGGTGGAAGGCGAAGGTGGAGCAGCAGGAGGAGAGAGAGGAGGAGATAAAACCGATTTTTTTAAAAAAAAATTTTGACCAATCAACGCGACAAGTAGCGAGAGTGTTCGAGGATCAAACTGATTTAAAAAAAAATCAAGGCCACTGGGGACAAGAATACTGACAATTTTTATCATTGATTGGTTACCTTACGTATTTTTATCTGATAATACATGCGACCCCCTAAATTCGGTATTATTCATAGCTAAAAGCAAAGGATACTAATTAAAAATTAAGATCAATTAACCACGGATTATTCTTATCAATTACCCCTAAAATGAATAACAATAGGGGCTGAGTTTAGGATGAGTTAGTTTGGATTAGCAATGATCTCCTTCATGTAACTCATCACATGATAGCCACATTCTACATCACCTGGCTATCTTGGGCATTATGGAAAAAGTATTAACAATTACAACATACACTAAAACAATGTTATTTAAGTATCTAATTAATGATGATGTTAATAACCATTCATCTTCAAATTTTATGTAATAAATGAAGTGATTAAACAATATATTATGATATAAAGGAATAAGTACTTACAACCACCTTCACCCACCTCTATGAATTCTCTTGATGTTTTATGTTTTTTTTTTTGAGAGTTAATTCTAATTGTCATACAAAAAATAAATGATGTTATTTAGACATTATGCAATGCACTAATTATGACAAGATATGCACTTACATGTTAACTATGTTTTTCAAATCATCACATGGTTGACAAGCCATTGGATCAAGGTAATATTCAATCATATTTTTAATTTCCAAAGATCATTGGCATCTAGTGGAAACTAAAGAGAAAAATAAAAACTAAATTTGGTAAGAATGATATCACAAATTAATACATCATAGTAACTCATATACATCAAATTAACATTTAAGATAAATATTTCTTGGATTGTGTATGGAATAAACATATTTAGCACGTCTTATATACCTTAATCGATTCAATAACCCTTAACCTAATTTCTCTTTGTTTTTTCCCATTCTCAGCTTTTGAAACTAATGTTGATAGACAAAGGCATATCGCTTTCAAACTCCATTTTACATGAATCAACTTCCTATGCAAGTGCCTAGTTGGACAATTACAAATAGTCAAGTTAACAACAATAATTATAAGTTAATAGAAATCACTTTTTATGAAAAATAAGAAAAGAGATGTGCAAAGATCATAAAATTTTATTACATATAGAATAAGATGCAATTAGATGACACTTATGTTGATGATATAATTGTGTCCATCTTCTTTATTAGGAAGGTCTTGAAACTTCCACAAAAACATCATCAGAAGTCTATAGGTATACTGTTAGTCAACATATGCCAACTAATGTCTCAAATTTATATATTTTGTGGTTTTTCACCCCCTGGATTTGAACAAGTCTTCATATGCTTTGTGTTTCTTTCCTTTGAGATCCCATCACATTAAAAACTACTGCATAAACCAAATTAATTAGTTGAATGTAGAAATAAAAAATTGTTATATAAGCAAATTTATTTACTAAGATGGGAGGCGTTGATGATAATCAAATGAGTTGGCCAAATCACATATAACTAATTGCTTCCAATGTGAGTTGTTTGTTCAATAATGGAATGGGAAGGCATACACTTGAATCATAAGGAGCATTAACAACAATTGAATAGTTACCACCACATTTTTCACAATCGTTCCACCGTACTCACTACATTTTCTGTCCTGTTATGTCTACATTTCCTAACCTATTGCTAGTAAATGCAAAAATTGAATTATGAAGTAAATTTTTATGAACATTGAATATACTTAAATTAGCATGCCCACTTGTTATATGTTATATAAAGAATATTCTATATTTATAATTAAGTATTATTGCTTTTGGCATATGGGAGATAGATGAAGATAGATTTAACTTTGAAAATAATCATATGTTGGAAAGCATTTTCAACTAGATAAATAAATTCATTGATTTGTGGTTCTACTATCACAGGTGAGGTTCCATATTCAACTTTATTTCCGCTTCTCCATTACCTTAAGAGGAGAAGTTTTTTTGTTTCATGTTCAACTGCTAACATTAGATCGGGAGTAACCAATCTCCACATGAGACAAGCTTAAGGTACTCTCTTCAAAATTTCTTTGTTCTTCTTGATGTTACTATAAAATCCCTAAGAGCACGATATGCAACACATTATTAAAATATTTGACTGCGTGTGTGTGCTTCCTTGCTCTCACTCTGACCACATTGTACTCGAGTACCTAATGCTTTGAAAGTATATCGTTATCCCCACTAACAATTATATTATTCTTAAGGCTCTTTCAATATCTTATTCTTAAAAATGTTAATAATGAAGCTTCTAGTTATTATATTTTTGTATCATTGAAAGCTATTAGTAAATAAATTAAATAAATGTTAGAACATGTCTACTTACTATCTTCTCAATAATCAGAACGCTTTCACTTTACAAGTATGCCATTTTTCTTTCTACCTTCTTCCACCATATGTTTTGATCAATGCTTTCGCTGACCTACTTGCAACCCTTTTAAAAAGTAAATAAGTTATATAATGAAATAAGTATAAAATTAGATGAGAAATACTAAACTATAAAAGTATAAATTAATATAACTTAATTATCTCTTTCTTCAAGCCCAACACATCTCTTTCTTAGATGATGATTATAAATGTGTTTCTTTCTTCTTTTCTTTTGAATCTTTCAACATTCCGAATTAAAAATTTTTACTTATGAGTGTGAATAAATATGTATAAAGGAGTTGTAGTTTGACCTTGAAGAGTTCAAGAGAATCTATGTTTGACAAATTGTTAAAGTGCACAAAGCGCAAGGTTTGATATATAAGAATTCAGCAACCTAAGATACCGCAAGCACACCGGGTTGTACAAGTAGCAAAGTCGGACTATCCGGATACTGCTTCCCACTGTAGTTTAGACTGATTAAAAGTACTTCAAGCATCGATCATTTCACTATCCACCAAGCTTATCATTTTTTATGAATATATGATTAAACTAAACTAAACTAAAGCTATACTCAAAAGGGGAATTTTGATCAATGTTGTTTTCTAGTGATAAGCAGCGATCGTGCGCTGATAAAACTCATGGCCATAAACTAGCTATATCCAATTAAATGCTTTATCGGGTTTATATTTTATAAGTGCAAATTATGTGAATGTATACTTGTGCTTGCTCAAGGGAAATTAATATGAGGCTCTCAATTTCTCTTGCGGATTCACCACCCTATGCTCACACTAACCCCTATTCACTAGGTTCCTCCAGCACAGATGCGATACTTTCTAAAACATTTCTTCCTTTAGGTATCCATATGTCACCGCTAGGTCCCTACAATAGGGAGGGTCTGGAATTATGCAGACTGGATCCCCCACAGTCTCTACAAATCCAGATAATGTCACAATCACCATTCACCTAATGAAATCCATTTAGTACTTAGACACAAGAATTTCCAAATTCTCGATTTAGCATTAATTTTATCGATTAAAATACATTACGTAAGAGCTGGTCAAGGCATCGAGTCAATTTCCTAGCCTTGTCACTATGGAAGCCTAGGTCAATCTTTCCTACTCTAGAAGTTCGCCAAATCCCAACATGTTACTTCAATTGATTAAATCATAATACTCCAAATTTGCATCAATTAGAATCAAACACAAGCACACATTCACAAAATTATTCTAAAAAATATATAAACTAAATATTAATATCGCGAACCCTAGAGGATAGTTTAGCCTTCACATAAACTCTCAAATCATTTCTGCAAAATCATGATTCACAAATCAAAAAATAGAGAACGTAGTTGAGAAAAAGGAACAAAGAGGATACAAAAACAATGAGATTAGATGCTTTCCAGTTAGGTTTCAGGTTGCAAACACCCTCAAATGAGCTGATTCTTCAAGTAAACTTCAAATCCAAAGGAAATCAATAACAAAATCTTAAAAACCCTAGGAGTAGGGTGTAGAATCTCCAAGAAAGAAAAATCCAAAGGGGAGGAAGAAGCCCCCAAAGTTCAGGCCCTAACCAGTATAATGCTGCCATCTCTTTATCATCAGAAAATCACGTTTTATATAACTTAGAAATGGTTTGAGAAATGCACGAAAATAGATGCCGCACCAGTGGTTCGTTGTCACATGTCGCGACATCAATAGGTTTGATGTCGCGGATATCAGTAATAGATGAGATCTTAATATTTTGCGAATTCTCGATGTCACGACATCAATGTTTGATGTCGCCACATCAATAACTTGAGGTCATGTTCTTAATTCGTGAGTTACGCCTTCAAGTCTTGGCTCAAGATATGATGATGTCACTATTATCTATTTTGATGTCTGGCTACGGCGTAAAGGGCTCATCCACTCTTGGCCCTTGATTTGGCCTCGATGTCACGAAGATCATGCGACTTTTGATGTCACGACATGGTGTAGTCATTTCAAGTCAAGGGATTCCATGTCCCGACATTAGACTCCATGTCAGGACATGGGGCCTTCAGTCACCGCAAGACTCCATTCTCCTACATTCTTACCCTTTGCTCGTGGGTTTTCTTCCTAATATGCAAAACCAAAGTAAGAGAGGGATTTAGCATGTATTTGAAATATATGGGTGGAATTCCAACACACAGGCTCAATAATCAGAAGAACAAAGCCCCAAACAAGATATGTGATCTACACCTAACAAATACCCTGTAGTCCCACCCTTTTGCTTGTTCTCAAGCAAAGAAACTACACATTTTTTGACAAACAAACAAAACTTCTGTGCTTATCTTACAACACCTTATGCTTATTCGCTTTAGGTGTCAAACCATTCAACAAAACAAAGAAAAGTTTGAGATAGATCCACTTCATATAATAGATTGACCATGAATTAAAACAAACTTAAGCCAAAGTCCTTCCAATCTGTGTGTGAAGTCCTACCCTCATGTGGTCAATGTTTAGATGGAATTAGGAGAGCTAGAATTGAGTGGAGATCTCTTACTCATTTGATGTTTGCATGACTTATGAGTGCATAAGACTTCATAGGCTTGCTAGGCATACCATTCTCTACTACGAGCATCACAACACTTAGGATCAAATAGGTCTTTATATAGCTTGTAATGCATGGCTCAGTAATGAGTAGTTGAATAGGTCATTTAGGTTCATATTTACCCAAAACACACAAATTTTCTTTCTCCAAGAGGCCTGTACCACCCTTTCTCATTGCTTTCTTCATATCAATATTGAATATCTTAAACTCACCAAACTTAGCTTAACATCACTTTATCACATAGTTTGCTCTCAAGCTTAGGCCTATTTTCACCATCTTCACAAGAACACCAGGATGCTTTATTCTTCATGGATTTCAAGAAATGGAGTAGTGCAATGTTCAACCCCTTAAGCTTTCTACCTACCCTATGTAATGAGCTTTATGTCAACAACTCCTAGACTGCTGTCTGAGGCGAACAGGTGTTAAAACACTCACGAACTTGCCACTGAGGTGTGAAGGCTACGAGGCTAAATTTACTCCTCCTTGACTTTTTCTTTCTTTTTGCTTCTTTTCTTTCTTTTTCTCACCTAACCTCCTTTGATTACATTTCTAGCACAATTCTTCACCCAAACTCCTAATTCTCACAACATGCTCTCACATAATGTTGAATTGAAACAAACATGTTGAGGGTAAACAAGGATTTTTTTACTTAAAGGTGAACTAACCGAGAGGCCAAGGTGTTCAGCCCTGGATTCTAAGAATCTATGATCATTAAGGTTCAAATAGGGTGACTATGAATAATGCACAAAAGGGTAGCTGTGAGAGGCTCACATCCGAGGATACTCTATATCATCTCCAAATCATTGTGGTCACCTATGATTTGCCTCAATGGTAATTGGAGTAAGTTCTAGAGTCTTGGGAGATCAAAATAGATGTTGATCACCTAATTATTCCCTAAACCAAGCACACGACCATGAAGGGTAATGTGACTGCGGTTCCGCATAAAAAGAACAAATGGCTAAGTTCACAACTCAAAGGTCAAAATATTTTTAAAGCTCAACTATCTTCATGTAATAGAACAGTTCAATTGATTTTCATCATCGACAACACTATTGCTACACAAACAAGTTAAATAAAACAAAACAAAACTTTTTACATATTTTTGAGATTTTCAAAAAATTTCAAATTTAAGATAGACATGATAGCTCAAATCAAATTTCCATTCAAAATTAGCTAGCCAAAAGCATAACAACACAACCATGAAGCTTAAACTTTACTAACATTAGACTAAGTTAAAAAAAACTAAGCATAACTAAGTAATCACACTCAAAACAAAACAAAAACTAGGATAGCAAGAGAAGAGATATGAGGAGAAAGAGATTAATCCACGCTGATATCCAAAGAGAAAATTTGTAATTTGTTCAAAATTGGCCAAATGGCCAACACTCAAATTAAAACCAAAACACCGGTCCCGTTGTAAAATAAGGGATATAGAACTCCTCAAATGTAGGTGATTTGTCATTGTCAAACGACTTTGGTAGGCCGTCAGTAGCCCCATGAGTAGTGGCGAATTCTGTAGAGCACAGATGCAACAATGAGGAAAGGATTCAGGTATTTAAATAATAGGGCTCACTGTGTATTGTGTATCGCTTCCTCTTGTACTGAGCTCTTACCTTTGAGCCAATGCTCCATCCTCAGATAAATTTGATCATTCCTACAGTTTGGTGCTTCTCTTCCAAGAATGAATTCTTCATGGGATCGATTGGTCACGTATCAGGTGTCATTTCCTCTTTATACTAAGTTTATCTGAGATAATGCGCCCATCCTCACATAAATTCTACCTGTCCCATGAAGTAGAGCGCTTTCTCTTCCAAAGAATCAATGAATTTTCCATGGGATCGATTTGGCCATGCCACTCATTATCCTTCAACCACTGTCACTGAGCCTACAAGGGCCCTTTCTCAGCTCTTCTTCCTACTCCGAGGGTTTGAACTCAAGCTGATTTTCTTCCTCTTATCTTCTCTCTTCCTTCTCTTTCTTCGCAGTTCTTAAATGTTATGCCTTGAAAGGTGTGTCTTCTTTTTTTGAGGGAAAGGTAGAGGGTGCATTAGAGGACACCTTTCTTCATTCTCCTGAATTGCACTCGTTTATCTCACACAATTTTTGTAATCGAGAAGGTGGAGATGGCTTTACCATAAACAACCTCTAATATTGAATTCTTGATGATTTTCCCCACATTGAATTTATAGCCTTTGATAATGGCATAAGTGAGGCGGCCTCTGCCTTTTCTTACTACGTAGACATGTCAGAAGGTACGAGCTTCCGCTGAGACAAATGAACTAAGCCTCGCTATTTAGTAAGCCTTATTCTAGGGAAGAAAATAATCTCCTGCTTAGTTGTCCTTAACCAAGGGCGGATTTCCCCATCAAGAAATCCTTTGCAATATCTTCTCAGTCGAAGCTCCCATAATGCCTCAACTCTCATCATTTTCATCATTCAACCCAAACACTCGATTGATTGTGCTATAATCAAATGGCAACCATGTGCCTCGCACAAACATTGTCGAACCAATTTTATATCGAAGGTTAGTGCAGAACTCACACACCACTGGTGCCACACCCAATGGCGGGTGTTCACAAAGCTAATTCCAGTTTCTCCTTCCTTTCAGCAAGTCAGAAAAATTTATGGCAATTTGTAAAAGCCTTTTCGTTGACAAATGGAGGTGGCTAAAAATGGGTAATCATCCCTCCGCTATTACATAAATTTTTCAGATTCTGAGGAGGAGGAGGAGGAGGTAGGAAGGTGTTTTGAAACAAGCTTTTTCTTCTTAGGAGTCATCATAATCACTCATCCCTTTTATAGAACACTTAGTGGGTGTGTCTTCTTTCTCTCTTGAAAAACTTCCCATATTCTTGAAAGCACCCTCAATAAAAAACAAACCATCCACCCAAGGTTCTCTAACCCAACAAAAATCAAAAAAATCAAATTGTATTTGACTCCAAAATCACAGGAAACTATTGAGCACACAAACCAAATCTGTGGCCTTCAATAGAGGTTTGATTTGGTTTGGAAATGAGATGAGGATGAAAGTGATTAGAAATGAGTTTCAAAAGTGGTGTTTGATGAGAGTTAGGATTCAAAACTCGTAGAAGAAGAAGGAGTCCTCGAATGGAGAAAACAAACGAGAGAGAAAGAGATGTGAGAAACTAAGAGGCTCTCGAGTCATATTTAGCTGCAATTTCATTCCATGTCGCGGATATTGATGTGTTTGATGTCACGACATCGACAAGTTTAATGTCGCGACATCATAGTGTTTTCACTAGAAGAGAAGGCTTGATGTCGCAACACACAGTAAGTGATGACTAAGAGAGGGGCTTTCATGTCGCAACATAGAAGTGTTTGATGTTGTAGCATCACAATACGTGCAGTCTAAGAGGGTTTGTCCATGTCACGACATCGAGTTCAATATCAGGACGTCACAGTGAGATTTATGTTTATTGCTCCAAAATTCTTCATTCATGCCTCAAAATTTTCCCGTGTAGAATGCCACTCTCTCAATACTTGAAACATCACTTAAAAACTCCCCTAAAAACATGTTTCTCATGACTTGTTCTTCCTAAACTCTCCAAAGTCTTTACTCTTAGATTTTTTCTACATTTTTGACAAAATCTCTCTTTTCTCTAATCTTGCAATTTTATTAAACTTGAAACTCAAAAACACTAAAACAAACACATCAAACATATTGAGGATCCCAAAAATCAAAATAAACTAACAAAAAGAAGTAACAAATTAATAAATAAGAAAAATGAAAAAGGATTCTCACAAAGCTTTGGTTGACTCCTAAGAAGCTTACGTTTAGTGTCAACTCGATTGTTTAGTCTCGATATGGGTAACACCAAAAATGCCAATGATTTTACTCTTTCAAATGGATGCTCTCCTTGAAGACTAACTTATCTCCAAGGTAATGCTTGAGACATTTCCCATTCACTTTGAATTCTTACCCATTGTTTAGAACATATTTGATGAGTGTGTGTGTGCCAAACTTCTGGTACTGCCACCTAAGACTTCAGTCCCCAACAACGACACCAAAAACTTGATTAGACCATCAAAAGAGTATACCAAATTTCTATCATTGCTACCAAAGACTGTGTTCAGTCCTCGACAACGATGCCAAAAACTTGATTGACTTGATTTATAACTGACCAAAAATTGACAAAATGATTGACCAGTATACTTAAATCAAGCTTCCAATCCTCAAATTTCTATGCCAAAACTTGTTTCATTATGCATATAAAGGTCAAGTTTCACGTGGTATGTAATAAATTTCAATTAAAATTGGTCTAAATCTCTGCAAATGAATAGGCCATACAAGTAATAAAGTGGACTATATAAGTCTGGATATCATTCCCATGAGAATTGATTAGAAAATCTAAAGATCAACTAGCCCTACTACTTAAGATCCTCACTATTCAACCTCATTTTCCGTATCAGATTTAACTTTCTAAAATAAATTGGATGAAAGAGTAAAAATTTAAAACATGGGTTAGAGAGTCTTATTGGACTCGAAATAACACCGAATGAAATCAAGCAAGTCTGATTATCAATTTGCAAAATTCCTAAAGAAAATACGCTATGGACATGAACTCGAATCGCTCAAGAGCTGTGGTAGTGGCCTTGGAATGCCTCATGACACTACCATTTCACTCTAGCCGACCATATTCCAAAACTAGGTCAACGGGTCTAAAATCTACTAGATCGATCCTCTTTAAGATCTGACTGCTTCCTTCGCATTTAGCCATCTCAGACTATAAACTACTACTTCCCATAGATGTAGATAATGAACCCCTCTCCAACACAATTGGTACCTCAGCCATCAATTCGAATTAAAAATGTTCTCTCCTTGATTAGAATCTTAGCTAACACTCAGATTGAGATTATGTTACCCAATCTGAGGGTGAAACCTCTGAAGATTAAACCGAGCAGGTTAGTAGGCTGATCTTATGCCTCAGAACACACTCCTAATTGGCCACTCAGAGGGGAACCCGCCGTAGCACTTTTTCCTGTCTCGATCTGACATGATCCAACCTGCCTGGATGCCTGCTAAATTCTTTTACATTTTTCATTTGTTTGTTTGTTTTTTTTTTTTTGTAAAGTGTCGTGATCAATCCTCTACCCGACTCGAAGGCGAATCCGAACCGAAACCCGCCATCTAACCATTTTCTACTTATCTTATCAAAACATTTTATTATTGTCATTTCATATTTTAGGTTTTCACCATATTAAGATTTTCAAATGGTAGCTCCATAAACATTTTACTCTTATAATTTGCTAAGAATGACGTATCAAGTTTTACAACCGATATACAAAACAATAGTTCAGAGTTTAACTTTTTGTTCATCAAATGTCACACGTTTAAAAAGAAATGATATGCATATGACGTAAGGTATTTCTATACATACTTTCTATGACTCAAGCTTCGATTCTACCCTCTTCCCGTTTAATAAACTGCAGATATTAAAATCTCACACGCTAAACATTTCACGCTAAAGGGTTCTATACAGCTTCTATTCCACTTCAGTTTAACATGATATGCATTTATCATAAAATCATGCCTTTATATCAAACTATACTCATGCTTATTCATTTTACATGCTTTCACTTACAAAATCATTCATCATATCAAAAATATAATTTCACATGCAACCAATTTATATTTGACCTCAAATCATGATTCAACATACTCCAAGGATGTGGGGCTTAGTTTACAAATCCATTTACACTCATCAAAGTTTGTTATTTCACTTTATCTATACAATTCATATTCATGACTTACTTCCATTCGATGAACTCGCCCTTATTATTCTGCAATGTGCTTACATTTAATAATTTTTGTCTCGTGATCATGATGGATGCAACCAGCACCTTACCAGCGTGGCTATTGCAAAATGCACCCCGTCGCCGCGGCGCTACTTCGAAGCGGATTTCGATGCCGATTGCATCCCACTGCGGAGCCGCGCCTTAATACCGTCGCACCATCATGACAGATGTCGATTGCGTATCCCGCCATGCGGGATATCAGACGATTTCACTTTCTTATGATTTTGATGATGCCACTCAAAGTATCCCGCCATGTTGGTCGTTTCTGGGTATATTGATTCAATTCAAGATGTCAAGAATTTAATCATCATCCGCTTACACCACCTTCAATCACTGGCATGCAATTAATCGCCAAACATTTCAAATATCACATTTTCAACCAGGCGCACTGCACATCATTTCAAAAGATATACTGGCCCATATAATCATTTTAGATTCAGTCAGTAACTACCAAAAAATACTGGAATAAGGATGAGGGCCTGAACAAAACCGGCCGCCGGCTCCTCGGCTTCTCTTCGATCTCTGGCCCAGGTTAGGCATTCTCACCCATCCCTAATATGTAGCCAATAATTACACTAATTTTAGTGAATAAAAACAATTATTATACATTTTAGTGAATGATCACACTCGCTGTCTGCCAAGCAAGACAATTAAGTCCTACCTAAAGACGACCTCGCGCGAGGCTACGAGCACAAGAGTGTTTTTCTCGTTTTAGTTTTTATCCTGGCTCTGAACCCCCATTAATCATTTATTGTGGTCCTCAAAACTATCTACTTAATACGAGGTGTCTTAAACAAAATCTGAAATTTGTTCATCAGGAACAAGAGCTGCCACGCCAAGCAACAGACTCCTAGGGTGCCACTTTAGTGGCCTTTCTGCCTGTCGCCACGAGCAATCCACATCACGTAGTTCCCCGCCCCGCGGCGGGTTCCCAAGCAAATACACAGAGAGTCCGATGTGCCCAGATTTCTTTTTTGTTCGAAAATTTTCTCCCAAATCCCAAACAAATCATGGAACCACCCTAATAACATCCTATCATCCTAAACCAAACCATGAAAGCAAAAACCCATGGATGGATTAGGCCTTCAAACTAAACATCAGGTTTAAAGAAATCAGCAATGACTACCCTAAACCTTCTCAGACTGCCCCAAATTTTTCCTTCTTCCTCTCAGTAAGATTCAGACAAACATGGAGAGATTCACATAAATCTCAAACTATTTCCAAAACCCTAGCTTCTTCTCCTCTCCCACTCTCTCAAAAACATTTTTGCACAAGTGGGAGATTTCTAAGACCAAATGTGGTCTAATATCACTTATTTCTCCTAAGTCCATGTTTGGCTCTTTCATTAAATCCCTTTTTCAATTTTTCTCACTTAAAGCTTACAAGTGTCCTTATTTGCACATTCACTGATCATTTATTTCACATTAGCTTTTAAGCTTATCATTTGACCCTTAGGTCCTCATTTTACAAATTTTCAAATTTTCCTTTATACTTAGGTTATTTCGGTTCACTAATTTCAAGCAAGATATAACATTTAATCACATGCTTACATATTCATTTCACAATTTCACAATTTATCAGTTTTCCCGGAAAAAACCCAAGTTTGGCTCAATTCATACTCGGAATATATAATAAAATTATTATAAAAATTGTAGTGTATTTTTAGGACGTTACACTTGTAGTCATAGGTTAGAACTTCACCAGTGATGTATCAAAGTGATCTTTAGAATTATTACCAATAACATCAATACAATATACTCTAGTGACTCCGTTTCATTCCTCGTGTCGCCCATCCCTATGTCACTAAAGGGGATCCTAGAAATCAAAGAACATATACAACCCTTTTTGGGTATAGAACATTGATATTATGAACAGCTCATTGTAAGAGCAATACCAATTAAATCATTCTAGTTTTCATTCCTAAAACAACATTAAAACCCTATAAAAAATAATCAAAACAACAAACTCTTCCCAAAGGGAGCTTAGCCTTCCATATCTGGATCATCAATGACAATCACTAGTTGATCAAACAAATTCATTGAAATTTTAATTAAACTGAAATAAATGAATCTTTAAAATTTATAGATTTCATTAAAGTACAGACATAAATGAAGCTCGATTTACAATCAATCCAGCTCGAAATCTCAGCTTAGATCTACTACTCTAATCCTAAAAGACAGAAAAATAAATCTAGAAACAAAACTAAAATGTAAAGAAAATAAAAATAAAAATAAAAATAAAATTATATACAACGAGACTTTAGCTCTTCCAAAAAGCACAAAACTGGATGAAAGCGGCTGAAAGCTACCGCACTTCTCCCAAGGAATTCCTATTTATAGGCTCGTGGCTTAGGCCCTAAAAACGAGGTGAATATCACGGCTTTCGAAAAGCCCAAGAAAAATTCTGCCTTAGTTTTGATGTTGTGGCAATGTCGTGGTGATGTCGTGACATCTAAGCTACTATGTCGTGGATCAAATCTGGTGTCGCGACATTGAAAGTCTATTGGGAAATTCTGAATTTTGAGTGACTAGTCAATATCGTGGCAATGTCATGTCGCGACATTGGAGATCTGTTGAGCAATTTTGAGTTTTGAGTGACCAATCAATGTCGTGGTGATGTTGCGACATTCAAGCTACTATGTCGTTGATCAAATATGGTGTCGCGACATTGCCTCAATATTACTTAACTCTGATGTCGCGACTTGTCGTCTATTGTTGCGACATTGTAGGATCTTCTTTTTCTTTTCCTTTCAGTTGATGTCGTGACATTACTAACCCAATGTCGGGACATTGATTTGATGTTCTAAGTCTCGATGTCAATGTCGCGACATTGAATGTATGACGTCAGCGACACGGGTCGCTAATGTTTCAACTTTGGATGCCTAGACCGATGCCGCGTGCATTACTGAGCTGTGATGTCGCCAAACATTGCAATGAGATCTTCACCGTTGAGGCCTCGACACCGACATCGGCGCGCGATGTCACGCATACCGGGAAGTGTTGATGTCGCGATTGTCGGCGCTATGTAGAATGAAGTCGCAATACTGCATTTGATGTCGCTACAATGCCCTTTTTATGTCAAGTAGCTCAGCGGTGATGTCAGAACTATGTCGCGGAGATGTGGCAACATTTGGTCGCGTTTTAATCCTCGCTTCTTTCTTATGATGTCGCGGATATCATCGTTGTGATACTACGTATTATCATAAAAAGTTAAGAACCTCAATTTATGCCTTTCACGCCGCTACATTTGTTGTTGATATTGCTTGACTGCTGAAGTCTCGGGTTCTAAATGTCGCGACATTGGTATTTCTTTGTTCTACCCACTTTAGCCGATGTTGCGACATTGGAAATCCGATGTTGAGACATTGAAGTAAATGTCATGACACTCTCCACACGATGTCGCGACATTGAGTTGATGTGGCAACATTCTTCAGTCAATGTTGTGACATTGCTCTTTTGCTATACAATGCTGATTTCTACTTCTTTTCCTTAATTTCCTGCAAAACATAAATTTGGGTGAAGATTCCATAATTTTACATTAAATTGAACTTGTAAGCCTTAAATATGCATGAATAATGGGCTTAAAAACATATGAGTTTTAGACTCATCACTCATCAACCGATTTCAAGCCAATAGCACCTTAAGGAGTGATCGAATTACCTAGTCTATATTCGACCATCTAGACTTCAATTTCCTTTGAAAATAACTTCAACTCCCAGTTGAATAAGAGCATTTTATTGCCTTCCCAATGACTGTTTAGAATATGATTGTCATGCCTCCTCTTCTCGCTTATGCATCTTTGTAAACTCTGCAATTCTCGGCGTTTCATTATGGATCTTCCTGGCTCGTTCCAACTGGAATAGTCATTTCACACGTCATTCAAAGCGAAGTTCAACTTCTTGATGGCTTAATATGCCCAGTGCTCAAGTTCTACCAGTAAATGGCAAGCTTTGCCAAAAAGCAACCGATAAGGGGACATTCCAATTGGAGTCTTATATGTTGTTTGGCAGCTCTATAATGCTTCATCCAACCACATGACCAATCTTTTCTATTTGTACTATTGTTTTCTGTACTCGCTTTTATCATCTTGGCCAGGATCTCTACTGCAACACATTTGATTCTCGATGGTAGCCAATGCTTTTCTATGAGTCTCAGAAAAGTGTTTTTATTTCTTCTCCATTACAATACTTCAGCCTTCATCAATCGTAAAGGGAGAGTTTATGAAATTGCTTGATCTATAGAAGGATGCTCAAAGTTTAAATCAGTCATGGTGAGTGATTTTGTCAAGCATTTTTCTAAAGGATCCCTTGCTACCATATCTTGCAATACTTCTTCAACTGAGGGGATTAAACTCTTGACCTCATGCAAGTTCCCTTATCTTCATCGGCGAATTTTAGAGTCTTTGTAAGATTGAACTTCACTTCATCTTCATCGACTCAAGGTTAAATTCCATGCCTACATCATTAAAGCTTAATTGTAATAAAACGACCTTCTAAGAATGATGGAGACATCTTTATCTTCTTCCATCTCTAAAACCATAAAGTCTACCAGGAATATGAATTTATCGACCTTCACAAGTACATATTCTAGAATACCTTAAGGGAAAGTCAATGATTACGCCATTCAAGGGATAAAGTCATAAATGTTAGCTCACCTAAATTTAATTTTTTCACTGTAGACACGACATGAAAGATTTCAGACTAGCTCCCAAATCACATAATGCCTTCTTAAAGGCGAGTTCACCAATCGAGCATGGAAGCTTTCTTTGAATGATTGCACTGTAGCTTTATGAAAGGCTCACTGTTCCATAGGCATTCAATTTCTTCTTGTTGCTCATAATTTCCTTCATGAACTTCACATAATTCTGCATTTGAGCCAAAACATCTACGAAGGGTATATTCATTCTAGCTTCTTGAACATATTTAGATATTTTGCAAAATGCCCATCTAAGTTGGCCTTTTTTAATCTCCGTGGAAACGGTAAAGGTGGGGTAATTGGGGAGGGATTGTCGGGAAATAAAATCCTTCCCGAAGTAAACTTGTACTCTTCCTTTTTCTTTTTTTTCTTCTCTACTCTAGCATCTTCCTCTTCAGCTCCCACTATTTCACTTTCTACTTCCTTAGAATCACCAAGTTCTTTCCCACTCCATAGAGTAACGGCCATGCAATCTTGAGGGTTCTTCTCCGTATCACTAGGAAAAGATTTTGATGAGCTTGCCTTCATTGATTAGGCCAATTGCCCTACTTAAGTCTCTAAATTTTTCAGAGATGAACCCATGTTAGCTTTATGGGTGTCCAAATTCTTGAATGATTCACTCGTGTTTACTTAGTTATTCTCCAAGTTAGAGATTCTGTTTACTCTTTCTTTATCATTAAGAAGATATAAGATATTTTCTTCAAAAGACAGCTCTTTCTTGCTCCTTGATAGCTTGGAGCTCAAGCTCCTAGCCCTTGGGAATCGGAGGTGCTGGTCAGATTTCAACTGATGTGGCACATGCATAACAATCACTTGATTTCCATACAACAAATTTTCATGGTTCCTCAACCCTTGATTATAATGGGTTGGAAAATTGTTGTTTAGACGGAAAACGTAGCTCCTGTTGTTCACATAGTTTGCCTCTTCCACATTGTATGGAGAATTTCCTATTCCAACTAACTGATTATGCATGTATGCAATTTCACCTAGGGTGGGCTCTCTAGATGATTAATTCAGCTTTGTCATCAAGGCTTCAAATTTAGCTTCCAAGGAGGAAATTCTATCCATCTTCAATATGCCTCCTTGCCTTCTTCCAACAGATGCTCTATCAAATGGGGTTTGGTAGTTGCACCTCAAAGTAGAGCTGGTTAGCTTCCTTGTTGTTTTACTTCAGAATCGAGCCTATAGGTTGCATCAACTAGAGCCCTTATTGAATAATTTTACCCATTATAAAATATCTGAATTTGTGAGCTTAATTTATACCCATGTTATGGGCACTTACGCAACAACTCTCTAAAACGATCCCATGCATCACATAGCGTTTCTTGTTATTCCTGTCATGACAACCCAAGGCCAGATTATCACTGGGAAGTCCACTTTATAAATATTGAACTCACTTGGTCATCACCAACGCCTCAATGCACCTCTAGCTCTTCACATCGATTAGTGTCACCAAATAAGTAAAAGGAATGGTCTTCCCAAAATTATTGAAAGCAAATTTGTCTTCCTCCATGTCTAATACCACAAAACTAATGTGAAAATGAACTTGTTAACCTTTACCAACATCTTCTAATAATACCTTCAATAAGCTAAGTAGTATAAGTGATTTCGCTATCTAAGTGATAGAGCTTATATAATTTCCTTAAACGTATCTTTTTAGCTATAGAATATGGCATCAGATTAATGCTTGCACAAAGATCACACAATGTCTTGCTAAATGTATGCTCCCCTATGACACAAGGTATGGCAAAATTGCCCTGATCTTTGAGTTTTTTAAGGAGCTTCCGTTGCAATTATCAAACAAGTTCACAATTCCATATGCCTCTAGCTTCTTTTTGTTGCTCATTATCTCCTTCATGAATTTTGCATAGTTGGGCATTTGAGCTAGAGCATCGACAAACAAAATATTGATCTCGAGTTTCTTGAACATGTTAAAAAACCAAGCAAACTGAGCATCCAACTTGGTTTTTCTAAATTTTTGGGAAAAGGGTAAGAGGAGTGTATATGGAGGGTTGTCAGGGAAAAGTGATCTTTCCTAGACACCATCATATTTTATCCCCTCCTTTACTGTTCACTTAAGCTCCTTTTTTTTTTTTTTTTTAATTTCAGCTTCCATATTTTCTTTAATTTCCGGAATTTCCTATTGCAATTGGTTTTCATCTTTTTCAACATTTTATGGTTCATCTCTCTTTCCCACTTCTTAGTGTTACAGCCATGAATTGTTTCATATTTTTCTCTATATCACTTGGAAATGAGTTTGGGGGTGTTTCTCTTAAAGATTGAGCCAATTTACCCATTTGAATCTCCATATTTTTCATAGATGCCCCAAGATTGGCGTGATTCGTTTCCATGTTCTTCATGCATGTGCCAATATTCACTTGGTTGTGCTCTAGATTTTTCATGCACGTCTCCATAGTTGCTTGAATATTTTCTAACCTTTTAATGTGCATGCCAAAGGTGAGTTGATTGTTCTCCTACTGTGTAATACGTGACTCATTGCTCTTTCTCATCTCATTCATTGCCACTAACAACTCATTGACTCTAGCTCGCCCCTCGGTGTCTCCTGGATAATTGAGTCAAGCCCTCGGTTTGGAAACCCTGAGGTGCATGGTGCTGTCGACGGGCTCATGTGGAACAATCGCTTGATTTCCGTAAGACAAATTCTCATGGTTTCTTAGCCCAAAGTGGTAATAAGATGACAAACTGTTATTGGGGCAAAATGTATAACTCCTATTATTGACATACCACACTCAATCCGGCGGGGTATTTGTCATAAGAGCATTCTAAGTCAGCATGTATGCACTCCCAAGGAGTCGTGGCCTTTTAGAGCTTGTTGATTCAATTTGGTCATCAAAGCTTCAAATTTTGCCTCCAAAGATGATATTCTATCAATTTCATGGATTCTCCCTTGCTTTCTACTATCACCTTTCTCAGAAAAAAGGTTGGTAATTGTTCTTGGCCAACTCTTCAAACATCAAGTTAGCTTCTTTTGTTGTTTTCATAGTAATGGAACCTCCACATGCTGCATTGACGAGTGCCCTTGTCGGCAGCTTATAATCAATATAAAATATTCAACTTGAGCACTCAACTCATACTCCATACAAGTTTCTCATGGGTGCATCTTCAACAAATTTCTTGAATCTATCCCACGCATCATACAACATTTCTTGGTCACTTTGTCGAAATTGCGTGATTTCAGCTCTAAATTGTGAAGTCAATTGTGGTGGGAAGAACTTAGTTAAGAATGTCTCAACGAGAATCCCCTAAGTATCTGGCTGGAACTTACACAAATTAAGGAACCAATCTCGCTTAACCTCAGAGAAAGGAAATACTTTCCAACTCATCAATGCTACGATCCCTCCGTTCATCTCTTGATGTTTTCACATAATTACAGGAAATTTGACAAGTGTCTATTGGGATCCTTCGTAAGGCTACCCCCAAACTACTGCTGTTGAACCATGTTGATTAATGCAGGCTTTAACTCGAAATTATTGGAATCAACAGGTTGATGGCGAATTTCTGAATAATCTTTATTCATCATTGGACGCCAACAATCTCCCGGTGTCGATTCTCTAAGTCAAGGTATTTCATTGTGGTCCAAAGGACCTCATTGAATCTATCACTGTTCTGATCCTCAATTTCTGCTTTAGCAGCTTTCGCTTTCTTTCTTCTGAACAAAGTTTTTTATATTTCAGGATTGAGTGGCAATAGTTAAGTGCCTAGAACATTCTTAAGGTGATATACGATTGGTACTGAATCGTAAAATACTAAAACAGAGTAAACAACTCAATACAAATGAAACTAAATTAAAACTAAAAATTAAAAAATACCAAGAGAAAATAAAATAAAACTCCTTATAGAAAAATATTTCAGTTTAAATTAGGTAGCAAATGTCTTTGCTAGAATACACCCATTCCACTTGAATCGCTTCTTTCCAAGAATCGACACCAAAACTTGTTCCTAAGTATTTCCATGTATATATAAAATTTTTTGATTGAAAACAACCAACTCAAAGTGTACTCAATCATGCAAGAACAGAGGCTTTTTTACAAAACCCCAAGTATCGAACCCATAGGGAAAATTGTTTAAATGGGATTAAGTACCCTAATTACTAAAGAATTTTACTATCTGTTTACATGATTGATCGGGATGATGATTAACTAAAATTAAAAGTAATTAAACTAATTTAATTCTTGAAAATCAAAAAATGATTGAAGTGAAGTGAAAGAAAACTTTAACTATTAATGCTAGGCTCATTATTCCACCGATAGGTTTAAGACTTCAAGAGAACTGTTGCAACACCGGGATTAAAACGATATAGTAGTTCTCATGTTTACCCAAGGAACCCGATATGAGGTTGACACTTTCATGTCTCCCCTCAATTTCTCACACCTCATTCTTATTCTCCTTTCGATCCTTACACAAGTTACTCGGTTATGTTCTCGATCGACCCTCTCTGGTCTCCACGATCTCCTCTCATAAGGTTAATGATGTCCCTTTAATAAAATCACCCTGCATCAGGCGCCCTAGTTTCAGACTTTCTCTTCTATTGCCACCAAATCTAACAATCTAGGACATTAGAGGTAAAATCAATCAAGGATGCTTCCCGCTGTTACTGAACCCCTTGAGCCTCCAGTCCACAACCCACCCTGAGCTAAACCTGGTACAATCAGATAAACCCACAATAAAGGAACTTTCAGCATGGACACAATCTTTAATACGTTACACCACCTAAATCATTCAATAAAAACCCTAAGTCAACCATCAATTTCAACAACTAGCCTTAGGGGAGAAATTAGCCACTCATAACAGCCTCAAAACCCAACAATATTTCAAACTAAAGAAAACACTTAAAAGGATTTAAGAAATTAAGAGTAGTTTGTAAATACAAAACAAATATTGTAGGATCAATCTCATCCAAAATCTCAACACTGCTTATAAGGTACCCCTTAAGGCCTAGATCTTCCAATTCAACTCCAATAATGAGCTCAAAATCAAGAAAAACTAAAAACCCTAAAAAGAACTAAGCCTAGAGAGAAAACCCTTGAAATGGGAGTATGTCATGCCTCCTTTAGGTTTCTCCTCTTCCTTTAGGTCTATTACAAGTGCAGTATATATACTATTGGGAAATGGGCCAATGATTGGGCTAAAAATAGGTACATTTATGTCTCAGTCGGATGTTCTTCGCCTAGGTGAAGACATGTGCCCTTTTCTGATGTGGTGGCCTTTCACCGAGGAGAAGGTTAGGTTCACCTAGGCGAACTCGAGAATGGTTCTTCAATAATCTTCAAATGGTAGTGCTGGTTCGCCGAGGTGAGCTATGTCTCGCCCAAGCCAGCGCTGGCCTCTTCAGTGAACCCCAAGAGTTCTTCTACTCGCAAATTCTGCCTTCTTACTTTTCAGCTCCTTCCTGCTAGATTTTCAACCATTATCTACAACATTGTAGAATGGGGGATTAGTGTGTAGTTTATTGATGAATATGCAAATCTTACTTTAAATTACAGCAAATACACGAAAAACACACTAAAAAATGCAGGTATAATTCATACCAAACATATCTCTAACTCTCACTCTCTTCTCATCTCTTTCATTATTATGGATGTAATAGACACGATTTTGATAGAATTTTGTGGTTGCAAAATGATTAGGCTAAATCTCCTCTGTATTGATTGTTTAAATCTGATGCTCGGATTACAAGATTCTTGTAGCTCCACTGTGAATTTGTGCTTTTGTTGTTGTTGGTTGGTAGTCATTAGATCACATGGTTTTAACTAATTAATCCATTAAGAGTTGGGTCTTGATCCCCATACTAGCATCCTTTGGTGACGCTTGATTGGCTCTAAAAATCCGGGGTCCCTGGTCTCTTATGTATGAATTAGTTAATCAAATACTAATTAAATCTGGACCAAAGCAGTCTAGGAATTGGGAATGTCTAATACTAGATGGATTTCATTAGGAGTAGCACCATCTCAGCATTATGTGAGGATCGTATGGACCGAGAGGTGACTAATAGGATTCCCAAGGAAAGAACTGTCTTAGAAAAGTATCGCAATTAATGACCTAGATGGACCAAAAGGAAAATATGTAGTTGGTGTGAGAAATTGAGGAGAGACACAAAAGTGTAAACCTCATACCGTGTTCCTTGGACAAACATAAGTATATATTCACTTATTTAGTACTTCATAAATATAAATCGAATGCATCAACTAAGCAATCAACCCTAAGATCTTTCATCGTGGCTTTCTTGAGATTAACCTAGTCCTTGTAAGTGAACATTGATCTTACCCTACTTTGTTTTGTTTTATTTTGTTTTTAAAACATTTTTCACCCAACCATTGAGTTGCTCAAATAGTGAATGACTTTAGTAGCCAGGTACTTAATCCTCGTTAAAACCACACCTTCCCTATGGGATCGATATCTGGACTTTTAGTCCACTGTATTACTTGTGCGACCCGTGCGCTTGTGAAAAATCGCTAACAAGCACAAACCTCAACACTTTTTGTACTCAGAAAAGGCAAGAAAATGCAACTACAAAAATAGTACCAAGAGATAGAAAGCTTGCTAAAGTACCAATTGCAAAGTCAAATCCCTGTTTTCTTACCTCGTCTACTAAAAGTGCATCATTGAGCACAATCCACTTGAAGCGTAAAGTGCTCAGTCTTGTAATCTGTACTCTTGGATTTGGAAGAACCTTGAAGCAAAAATTTCTAAAGATATCATATCTGTGTTAGATGAAAATTTGTCTCTAAAGTGTAATTGAATTGTACAGCTAAGTTATCTTAAAAAAAATCAACTTTAATTGCTATAAATAAGTGTATAATCAAAGAGGAAATTAATGTTCATTAAGTGATCTATATTCTTTTATTTGTCATTAAGGAGTTATTGTTCCAAAAGGTGCTGGACTAAAAGGCTCCTCATATAAATTCATTTAAGTGCCTAAATAATGCAAAACTTGGTTCTGATTGCACATCTTTGTATGTTAAATCTTTTGTTCTGCATGCTAGGAGAAATGTGGTGAGAAATTAGCTACTTTCATTTGATAGTCCAAGCAAATAAATGAAGTTAAAGCTGTTTTCACTAACATGTCTCTCTCTTCCCTCTCTCTCCCCCTCCTCCTCTCTCTCCCCCCCCCCCTCCCTCCCCCCCCCCCCCCCCCTCCCCCCTCTCTCCCTCTCTCTCTCTCTATTATTAATTAGGAAATTTTTGTATGCTGTGATTTAGGTGTCAACTCGACAGGCTAACCCACCCTTGGAAACAAATTCATCAGTCAATTGACAGCCTCAGTTGGTTCCCAAAATCCATAGTGGTTTAGTGGTGAGCCAAGATAGTGAACTTCCAACTGCTCCAGCCAACAGAGAACATCCATCAATTTCTGGCTACAGTGGATCCAACAAAACTATAGTTTCTCTGCCTCCAAATGCTCAATACATTGGTGGTAATCTGCAA
>JAEQBH010007673.1:0-61827 GCA_016808115.1 Tetrastigma voinierianum
CATCTTGTCTAGCCAAATTGCGGTCCCTGGGCTCGGGAACACTCTGGCGGATGCAAACACTCTCACGCCTTTCGAACCGATGAAAATTGCCCCGGGCCTCAGGGGCGCTATGAAGGATCGCCCTAAGTACATTCTCGCATTTTGCGTGCTCCATGGATCCACAAACCCAAGCAAGCCCGCCATTCTCCAACAATCTCCCTTATGCTTTCTTCCACAATGGGAGCAACGAGAACATCTGGTCTCTAAAGGCACCTCCTCAGGCACTTACAATCGACAAGACTCAGAGAATAGTATCTCTAACAAAGGGCCCGAGTCAGAGGGTCGCCTGGGATCCCATGGTCCCTCGAATCTCTTACTCGCTTACTCGATGAGCACTGGATCGACGGATTTTTATTTCCCTGTCTTCTATCTTTTTCATTTTCCTCTTTCTTTACTCGTTCCACATTTAGAGCGCATGTCGTGATTTTGGAGGAATCATCATGGTAAAATCCTGTGACATGGGCCCGAATGTCGCTAGGCCGCCTTTCAAACTTCACGACACTTCTCTTCTTCACTTACTAGCATATCTCCAGAAGATACTTGTCTCAACCGTGTGAATTCTCTCACATATTCCTAAGTTATTAATTGACGCTTTTGTTTCAAATTATGAAACTCTCACAAGATATTGTTTAAATAGATGCGGCCCACATAATCTTCTTGAACTCATCGAGAGAAGAACCTCCGTCAACTCTCTACGGTGGTGCGGTCCTGGTCACAGAAACCCACCACTAATAAGCCTCATCCTGTAGTAATAAGGTTGCACATTCCAATTTCTCTTGTTTGTGCGATGCATTTGCTGGCGGTCGCTTTCGGTTCTCTCGGAGCGATTTTACGCCATAACGGGCTCATCATCCTTCTTTCCCAAAAATTCTGGTCGGTAACTTGCCATTCTTTCATTGGATTTGATCATTTGTAGATGATTCACGGCCGTTGCCGGCTCTTTACAGGAGCTGAGCTAAGCGTTGGAGGATACCCATAGTACCTCCTACTACTTGTTAGTTCATTCGTTGGTTGGAGCATGTGATGCTTGTCCACCACCACACTAAGCGGGACTATCGGGACGGATTTCGGGTCACCCTGACCCATGGGTGCTGAACCATCATGCTTACCTGTCGATAGACAAGATCCACGTCAGGAGTCATATCATCCCTTTATATGCAAATGCAATGTATGTCAAATACCATTTTTAAGAGAATCTTTTCCAAAATGCGTTTAGGGCCCCCGTATAGAAGCTAGGCGAACTGTTCCCCACCCCAGAATTATAACGTGCCCCAGACGGCAGGGCATGCGATTAGCGAGTCGAACCGAAAACCCGAGACGCCACGTTTAATTCTTTTTATTTGCATTTTATTACGTTTCTTTTTCAAAAATATCGCGACCCAAATCGGTCCGACGAGAATGGATCGAACTAGATCGGTTTACTCCAGGCGTTTTTTATTTACCTCATCAAAAACATTTTTATTAATTCGTTTAGTTGCGGAAGCGGTTTCAGTTTTGGGCAAGCCCATAATCATTTACAAATTCATGCAATTCGATAGGCCCATAAACATTTAACAAAATACATTTACAAAGAAGACATTCACGTGCCTTTTCAAAATAATATGCAAAATCAAGGTTCAGAGTTTAACTCTTTTTTTTACAAGATACCACTTGTTCAAAAGAGATGATATGTAAATTATGGAGTATACACTTATACGCCGTACTCTCTCTATGACTTTGCGCTGCGCGATCTTGGCCTTCTTTTTCTTTGCTTGCTCAATACCTACGCATAGATAAAACTACATGCTAAGCATTTTCATGTAATGCGGTTCTATCTGATTCTATTCCAATATACAATTTAACTTCGGCATTCATTTAACATTAAGCCATGCCTAATATATCAACTTATGCTTTCCCATGCTATTCATTTACTTGTAACAATATAAATGTTTAACATATCATATCCTTGCATTTTCAATGCAACAATTCATTTCTGTTCTAATTTATGAGATTTAACATATCTGAAGAATCTCATTTACACTGCGTCAATGTTGGTTCTTTCACCTTGACCTATTCCAATTTACAATTTCGGCCCCAGTTCCGTTTGATGAGTCCGCCCTTATTATCATTCGGTAGTAATGCTTACACATTTAACAATTCGGTCTCCCCATCTGTGGATCTTTGTTTGGTGCACCCCGACATGTGGTATACTTATTCGGTCTCCATCGCGCGGATGTTTGGGTACCCAGAGCATGTGGTATCAATTAAATTCCATACGCCATCAAGACGGAGGCTGATTGGTGCATCCCGCCAAGTGGGACATTTCTTCAATGCCATACGCCATCATGACGGATGTCGATTGGTGCATCCCGCCAAGTGGGACATTGGAAAATTCGGTGCCTTTGTGGATGCCGATTGTACATCATCGAGGCGGTTCATTCGATATATCCAATCAATTCACATTTATGACCAGTTCCGTTTAATGAATCTAAGTCTTTATCATCATTCACATTCATTGGTTTTTCCAAATATCACATTTCAATTCCATATTCACTTTCGAGTATTATCTTTTCAAGAGATACACTCAATCTATGTACTTATTTCATATATAATTTACTGTACTCACGTCTCATACACTCATTCATGTACTCATTTCATAGTTGGTAAACTACGAATACTTGAAATAAGAATAGAGTCGAAGAACAAGCGAAAGTGTCGAATCTAGCTTACTTCCCTTCGATCTCGGTCTAGGTTAGGCGATCATCACCCGTCCCTAGTCAATAACATTCATACCATAATTGGATAAACAATTGTTAAGCCATTTTAGTGAATTACAAATTTATTTTGTTACCCAGTCTTGAGTTAAGACACTAAGTGCGCACGAAGACGAACTTCGCTGTCGTGAAGCTTACGCTTTGCCTGGCGATCAAGTGCGGTACATTTTCACCTAGCTCTAACCTTGGTGAACCCCCATTAATCATTTTCTTAGGGTCCCTTGACATCGGTATACGAATACGGGACTTAACGACGCGAAAATATGCAAAAATGGGATTCTTTGAAACAACTTTGTACCGGTACACCTTTGACTTGTACCGGTACAGGTTACCCACTGCACAACCTGTACTAGTACACCCTTGACCTATACCGGTCTGAGGTTACCCAGCGCATACATGCCATTACATTTCGGCACATCTGGGTTCACACTGGGGTTTTTACTTGAAATGTGCGGGATTTTGCATTTTCACACATTTTTATCCACAACTCTTCTCCAATTCATCCCATATCAAAAATCCACCATGGAATCTACCCAAAACAACTCCAAATGTAGTTTGGGCTCCATAAAATCCATTTTCCTCCAAGTTAGGGGCTTTTACTTTAATCAATCAAAATATGAGGTTAGGGTTTTAATTTTTTCTTACCTTGAACTCTTCCAAATCTCTTCTTGTATGATGCTTGGTCTTTTAGGAGCAAGAAGTGGGGAAAAGGATCACACCAAAGCTTGATCTCTTGCAAACCCTAGCTTTTTCTCCTCCATTTCTCTTCCTCTTCTCAACGGATGGCTCAAAATGAGCTCCCTAAGACCAAGTTTGGTCTTTTATAAATCCACTTAAGTGTAAGGCCTTGTTTGGCCTATACACTTTTTATCATTTCTAATTTTTCCCCTTTTTGCTCTTAATTAACTTATTCTCTTAAGGCTATGTTTGGCTCAAAACCCATTATTACATTTAAGTCTCCTATTATTCCACTTTGATCATTCAATAAATCCAAATTTTCCATTTTGACATTCTAACTCTTTATTTCACTTTCCTTATCATTTATCATTTATTTTCCATTAGCATTTAAGCTATCATTTGACCCTTAGGTCCTTATTTTAATTTTCCACATTTTCCCTTTTCACTTGGGTTTATTTCCGGGTTCAATCCATTTCTCGATTTAGCATATAATATTCAATCATATGCCCACACTTTAAATTTACTTTTCACAATTTATCAAATTACCCGGAAAAGCCCAAGTTTGACTCAATTCATACCAGAATATATAATAAAATTATTATAAAAATTCTAGGGTATTTTTTGAAGGCAGTGCAACAAAATATTTCAAACCCTATTGCCACACTTCATAATTACAGAGTATCTCTATTCTTTGACTACCCGAGTGTTGCTTTGCTCCATATCCACTAGAAGTTATCTTCTCTCGTCTCGAAACTCCCGGTTTAGCATACCAGTTGGCCAAACAATAACATGTAATTTAAACCCCATAATTAAAGCAAACCTTATGAACTCATGAACATTCAAATGGCTAAGGCGAAAATCAATCCATCAGTGGTTAGGGTTGGCAAAACCACAGAGAAAGAGTTAGTTCATCATATTATTCACAACAGATTGAAGAATTCAAATCATGAAGCAGGTTGAAGGAAAGACTACAGAAAAATCCATCTTCGTGATCTATCCCAAATCCGTCTATCTTGATCTCTCACTCTTATATCTCCTTCTTCTTTGATCCCATCCCGCTTTTTAGCCCCGAAGGTACTCATTTTTATACCTCGAGGCGGGCCCACATCAATGGCCCGAAAAGCTAGGGTTTTTTCGAGTTCCCGTAAAGGAAAGGGAACCTCGCTTCTGCACGGAAAGGTGAAGCCGCGCGCGGGCTTAGCGAGAGCGCTGATTTTAAGGCTTCTACGGTTCACTACGATTGAAGGGGGTCGCCATATGACAGTCTTCTCACGCGACGAAGGGTCTTCCACGGCGTGAACGTAACCCTTTGTGATCTTTGCCTTTTAGTCATTTATGTACACTCTGTTTTTTTCTTTTAGCTCCTTTTGATTCCAACATACGCCATATTCTATAGAATAATATAATATGAGGGATTAAGCGTAATATTAATGAAAAGGCGCCCAGATCATGCATTTAGTGATAAAGGGTAATGAGAATTTAACAGCATAAATGCAGCATGATTCACGTCCATTCGATCCAACACCCAAACTTAGCTTCTTGCTTGTCCCCAAGTAAGAATAGACTCCACCCAGGGCACACAAGAATAATGTGAAACTATATGACGATATGGGCTAAGCACACATGACAACAGCAAGAAGGGGTCCATATTAACCAGTTCAAAAGATCCAGGGACTACCTTACTTGTTTAACTTTCAAGAACTTGCACTGGGTCGGTCTCGGTTGACCAAGTAGGTCAGCCTTACTAATCTTCAATAATCTTTCCAAGGTGTCTAAAGTGCGGTTAGGTGTGATATTCGATGCATGGTTTGGTAGAGTACCCCCAAACTTGAATCGAACTCGCCTATTTGGAATAGCTTAACACAGAAGGATGAGAACGCACCAATTTATTCACTTCAGCTACTCCCAAGAGGATTTACTCTAAGACAAATTCAGGATGAGTACTAGTACCAAGAGATTTTAGGTGAGAGTTCCTGTAGCGGGGATCCATTGGTGACTCCCCACCAGTTGGTTAAGGGCATCGGGCATTCAATTCCCCTATAACTTCACCCCGAACACTCAACCAAACCTCGAGGTTCGAGATTGTGTAGATCATCCATTCTCTGTCCCATATAGCGGGCAGTGAAGTCAATGGCTCCCAGCCAATTGGCTCAAGGCATTAGGCTTTAAAAATCCTCTCGGATTTATGCACAGGGATTACGATTGGATGATCTAGTGATGTATTATTCTCTTTCTTCTTTTTTTTCATTTTTTTATTTGGGGCTCAAAGCGGATCCTCTTTTTCTAAGGTGTCCCATCACTTAGGTGGTTACTTCCTAAGGTTTGTAGGACTCTTATATGGTAAGTCCGGAGTCAAAGCATACCCCGAAGACCACGTGTGTGTGTGCAGAATAGCCTACTTCGGGAATTAAGTTCTTGAGATCTAAAAAAGGGTGGCCAGACATGGTTAGTCTCGACTTTACACAATGCAATCCCAATTGTCAAACAACCTTGAAGTCCCTACTCCGTTTTGCGATTACTACAAATTCCTTTTGTTGCCATCATGCTCAAAATTAAGGCAGGGGTACTCAATACTAACTCTAGAGACTGTCATATTGGTGCATGGGAAACAACCTAACACACGCCTAAAATAAAAAAAATAAAAAAAAATGGACCTAACATGCAAAAATAGCAAACATGCAAAAATAAATAACTAAAAAAATATATACCTAACATGCAAAAATGGAAAAGATAAAATAAATTGGACTTAACATGTAAAAAATAGCAACAATAACCCAATTCAGAATAAAACTAAGTCATAACAGTCAAAATAAAATAAGTCACACTAACAGTCAAAATAAAACTAAGTCACACCCATACACCCACACCCCAGACTTGGGAAATGAGCGGTGTCCTCGATGGCGAGAGAAAGAAAGAAAGCGAGGAAAGTAAAGAAATAAGTCCCAGAAAAAAATATATATATATATCACTGCAGTGGTGGCGGTGGTGGTGTTGTGTGGAATGACAGAAGTTGAGCGAGGTGCTAGGTGATCACGGTCTGGTGGCTCGGATAACCATTTCAACCGGATGGAATCCATGTCACGGCTCGGGGCAGCGGGGTGCTCCACGGGGCCAGCTATAATAAGTCAAAGCGGGCAGTGAGTGCATGGATCTGGTCGGCCAGGGACTGGGTCGAACTAGAGGGGACCTCAGGGTCGCCGTCCACTAAGTCACTCGTGCTAGGTGTGGCCGCTATGGCATCATCGTCGGTCTCGTCATCATCGGACTCGTCAGGGCTCCCGAACTTCACCCTGGGCAGTGGAATGGGCAAGCTATTTCTTTATTACCTACTCCCTCGAGTCCAACATGCGAACTCCATTACGTCTGGCATGGCGCTCGGTGATTAGGGAGGGGTGGATCGGGTGCCCGGTCACGGTGTCCATGAGTCATCTTGATCAACTGACTCAATGATGATGTCGAATTGGAGTCCCTTGGCCATGGCGATACAAAGGATGCGTCTTGTCGCGCATCCTTTGTACTAAGATCGCGGTGAAGGTTTAATCTTAACGGGGATAAAGTGCATACCAAACCTTCGCCGCGGGCGTGAGTGCTATCATGTCGGAATGTTGTGAACTAAGTCAATGGAAGATGTGTGACCTGCGTCCCAGCCCTGTGACTCACTGGTACTCCTCATTGTCGTCCTCCCACGGCCCGATGAAAGCGGTTGATGGCCTTGCCCGAAATCGACCCTACCACCTCGGACAAACAACGTAGTGCCGACGAAATGGCAAGTTGAAATTAGAACTTGCGAGCGATCGGGACCAATCACGGGGTCGGGGAGCACCACGAGTCTGTCGGCCTTGAGTGCGGATGGTGAAATTGAAGAAACGCATTGAGGTCGTGAGCCCGCTCGAGACTAAATTCGGATGCAAAGCAACTCTTGTTAGAGCCGGCTCTACCTCGAGAATGAAGCAGAGTGCGGATCGTGGGAGGACGTGCGTAGGGATGGGCAGGGCGGTGTCGCTAGATTTGGGAGACAGTCTTCTTTAGCTCTATGTAGTCAGCGTGGCTGAAATCAGAAAAAAATACACACAGAAAAAGCTTGTGAGACAAGGGGCACCAAAAAGCGTTTGGAGGAAAAAGTGTCGTCGCGGTATTTATAAGGCCTAGAATATGAGTGCTGCCAGCGTGGTGAAGGACCCTTTCTTTGCGATGAAGACGTACTTCACGGTGGCGAAGGGCGCGAGCCTCCCGAGACGAAGGTGACTTAGCTGCCTGCGGTTAGTTTAGTCCTAGCTTCCTATGTGACAGGGTTCCCCATAGCGAACCTCTGGCTAGCTGAAAATTTGGTTCCCTCCACAGCAGCGAAGCTTGGTTCCTTCTTATTGGACCAGAAATATGGAGCCTTTGTGTTTTGCCTCACCTTTAAGATTCATACATAATTAAAAATAATTAAGGTTAGGATGCCCAAAAGCGAAAATTTTTGCGTAAAGCAGTTAGAGGAATGGAATAATATGAAATAAGGGGAAAGAGAATCTCCTGATGGCAGGTTGCCTCCCGAGCGCTATATTTAACGTCATTAGCTCGACATTCCTGCATCTCCATGTTGTATTCTAGAGGAACTGGGAATGCTATTGCACCTTCGTGGTGCTCAAAATCGTTGCTCAGGTTGGTTGGACTATTTTGGCTACCATGCCTTTGATCTTCTGGGTAACTCATTATGCAACACGAGATTTACCCCGGGAGTTTACCACTTCGCCTTGCAAGATCTCTTTGGGGTGGAGGACCGGGGCATCTTTGTTAGGGTAGTCATCTGTGAGCTTCATGGGTCGGAATACATGAAAGGTGATCGTCTTCTGGAAACCTCAATTCCGATTCTCACATACGCACATCAATTAGTGCCCGCTAGTCGCTATAAATGTACAATATGATGGAGTATTTCTTTTATCTTCTTCCATATCTAGAACTATGAAATGCAATCGAATATAGACTTCTCCACTTTAGTGAGCGTCTTCTATCACCCCACGAGGTGTTTCGGTGACCTATACGCGATTGGGTGTGAGGCGTGGTTGGAGAGCTTCACCTAATCCCAATTGTCTGAATATAGATAGCGGCATGAGGTTAATACTTGCTCCCAGATCACACAAGGCCTTCTCAAAGATGGAATTTCCAATTGTGCATGGTATAGTAAAACTACCGGGGTCTTTCAGCTTTTGTGGCAGTTTTCATTGCAGGATGGCACTACACTCCTCAGTGAGGTTTACTTGTCTAAAGTCGACCAGGTCTTCTTTGTTAGGCAGTGTCTCTTTCCTTAGATTTCACATGGCAGGCATGCTCTAATGCATCGGCAAACGGAATGTTTATTAGAGTTTCTTAAACACCTCCAGAAACTTGGTGAATTACTTATCCAATTTGCTCTTTTTTAGGCGTTGAGGGTACGAGATTGGGATAGTAGGTTCAGTCATGTTTGGTCGACCCTTAGCTTATATTTCTTCTTCATCCAACTTTTTCTGATGGGGTTGTTCCCCTGCTACCTTGTCATTCTGGCTAGGATGGATTACCTCTTCTGTCTCTACCTCCCACATCAGTGGGCGCCACAGTCTTTGCTGGTTCTTTGCCACTCCTCGATGTGACGACACACACAATTAGGTTACCCTCTCGCCTCGGGTTCACCTCATAATTACTCGGTAATGCTCCCTACTGCCTCTCTGTCAACAACATGGCCATTTGGCCCATTTGCACCTTTAAGTTTCTCAATTGTGCTGCCTGATTGTTCAATTGGGTGGTCTAGCTTTGCAAATTCACCTTTGTCTCATTCATAAAGGCGGTGTGTGAGGTGAGCATTTGTGCGAAATTAACTGCTTCAAGTCTACTTTTCTCGAGGGGTTAGTTCATTCTACTCGAGGTGGTGGCATGTTGTTAAACTATTCCTCAACAATAATTCTTATTGTTCTGATTACATGGTTACCTCTCCATCCACGACTGCGTTAGAGCTACGATTAAGGTATGCATTCGATATGCATTGCCCTCATATTGCCCTTGCTGTGGTTGATTCTGCTGATTCACATATTGGGCCTGCTCTGTTGTCATCTGCCTTGACTGACACTCCATAGTATTGTGCTATCCACCACAAGATTCACAAATTTCCCACGGACTATGCTGAATAGCATTTACTTAGCCCTGTTACTTATGTAGCTGTTTAGTTAACTGTGCGACATGATTTACCAGGTTACTTAGAATCTGTGTTTTACTCACGATTGAGGTTCCTAGGTGATCTATCTCTAGGCCATTGAGTAGTATTAGTAGTTGTATCCTCCAAGATCTCATAGGCTTGATCTGTGGTTTTCTTCATCAGAGCACCGCCCGCTGAAGCATCAATGATTATTTTGGCCAGAAGTAAATCAGCTGGATTTATTAGGAAGTACACTACATCATAGTTAATCTATGATGTGAACTGACTCCTCAATAGCCTCATGAAATCTCCCCGAGCCTCAATGAGTTCTCCCTCTCTAAGAATTGTCTAAGTGTATTGATTTCTTGCACCAATTGAGCTATTTTCGAGGGTGGAAAAAATTTGGTCATAAATTTCTACACCAAGTCATTCCATAAGGTGATGGAGTCTGGAGGTTGGTTGGTCGACGGTGTTTGTGATCATTTAAGTGACAATGGGAATAATACTGGTTGAGAAGCCTTCGGTTACCCCATTATACTTGACGGTATCACATACCTCAATAAAGTTGGTCAAACGTGCATTCGGGGTCTCAGTCGGTAACCCATGGAATTGGATATTATTGAGCATCTGCAAGGTCACTCCTTTTAACTCAAAGTTGTTCGTTTGTATAAGTGGTCGTCGTATGGTATTTGAGCATTGTATGGGTAACTAAAAGCAAACTCTCAACTGACATATGCGGATTATCAGGCTATACGAAGGGTGTGGTGGCCGAATTTCTATAGTTCTGTCCATTCTGTTCCACCTGTGGTTCATCCCCATCATGAATATGTCCTGCGTCTACTTGATCTTTATGATTCAGTAGTACGTGGGTCTTTCTCATGTCGATGCGTGTCGTTAGTTCGGGGATCGAATGGAAGCAATTCCCTGTGATCTTGTATTTGCATACACTCTAAATACTTTCCTAAAATCATAGGATAAGAAACGAGCAAATCCAAATACAAATACGATAAGAAGAACACATAAACCGAATAAAGTAAAAATGATCGAAAGTGAGAATAACTAAAGAAAAGTAAAATTGATCCAAGAAGTCTTATCTATGGCATGGTTGTCAATATCAGCTTTAAACTTCTCCACAGCAACGACACGAAAAGCAATAGACCAATGGTGAGTGTGTAAAATTAATTAGAAGCATAAACTTAGTGTGCATGAGTATCTGCGTCGAGTAGACATAGGTATAATGGTTAGTCGAGAGTGTCATTCCCTCGAGAAGAGAAGCGTGTTGACTATTTATTTAATGACTTCAATAATATTTGGATCTAATCCTAAAGCGAATTTCGACTAAATTTCTAGAATTAACAAAAACTTAAAATTGCGTGTATTGAATTATATTAATGATGAGAAACTTAGGGTTTTACCTTCTCCTACCACTCTTGATGGATGTGAGTTCAATTAAGGACTTATTGGAAGTATTTATGAGTTATGTTGGCAAGTTGATCTTTCTGCAAGATATTCTCTCTCGAGATATATTCTTTTATCTCACGGTGGGATGTATTCCCATCTCTGCCTCGGCCTCGACTAGAAGCGACTTAAATGTGTGCAAACCCTAGTGCCACACTTGGAGTCTAGAATATCTCTGTTCTTATTTGCTAATTGTGCTTTAACCATGTCCCTAGAAGTTATCTCCTCTCGATCTCAAACTCCCAGCTTTAGCATGCCACGGTTGGCCAGACAATAACATGTAATTAAACCCCAGAATTAAAGCAAACATATGAACTCATATTAGCATTCAAATAAGCTAAAACTGAAAATCAATCCATCAAAGTGTGGTTAGGGTTGGCAAAACCCTAGAAAAAAAGTTAGTGCGTCTATTATTCACTATAGATTGAAGAATTTGAATCATGAAGTGGGTTGAAGGAAAGACTACAGAAAAATCCGTCTTCGTGATCTGTCTCGAATCCGTCTATCTTGATCTCTCACTCTTATATCTTCTCATCCTCTCTTTGCTTCGAAAGTACTCCCTTTTTATACCTCGAGATGCGGGCCCATCAATGGCCCAGAAGTTAGGGTTTTTTCGAGTTCCCGTAATGGAAAGGGAACCTCGTTTCACCGCGGCGAACCCGAGGCCTTTGATTTCAGGCTTTCTGGTTCACTGCGGTGAAGGGGGTCTTCGCAGCAGCGAACTCGTAACCCTTTGTGATGCTGCCTTTTCGTCATTTCTACTTCTGCTCTGTTTTCGTCTTTTAAAGCCTTTTTATTCAACATCTCTCCATATTCTATGAATAATATAATGAGGGATTAGCGTAATATTAATGAAAAGACAATGAATCATGCATTTTAGCTATAAGAATCTTGAAATTTAGCGAAATGCACTCATGAATCATTAGATCAAATGGAATCTTCTTTACTTTCTTCAAAAGTCTTCACTATCTACACTATAACACCCCAAAATATCTCTAGTCGTTTTTCAACATGTTTAGAATTGTTTTGTAGGTATAATTGAATTTTCATAATTTAAATGCAAAATGTGAAATTTTCGAAACCCGAAATATGTACAGGAAACAAAGGTAAAAGTGGAATTTGGAAAAACAAGATATAAAAGTCATAAGGTAAGAAGATTATGGACTAAAGTGGAAATAGCATAACTTGATTTGTAAATAGGGAGAGATGAAGGACTAAAGGGTAATAAAAGGAGAATTAAAAATCAAAAAGGGGTGAAAAACAGAAGTTTGGTCTCTCATTTTGGGAAACAAAGCGTGAAAGAAGAAAAGAAGAAAGAAGAAGAGAAAGAAGAAGAAGAAAAAGAAGAGTATGGAAACTATGATTTTGGTATGGATTATTGGACTTTTGGACTTTTGTATGGATTTTTATGGGTTTGTATGGATATTAGGTTGTTTAATTTCTAGGGTTTAGTTAGGAATACATCATAACCCTAGTTTTGTTGAAAGTTGGATTGGTAAAGCCCTAGTTCGTATGAGATGAGGATGGAATCCTCCCTTTGAGTTTGGATTTGTATGGATTGTAAAGCAAACCACAACTTTCCCTTTTGTGATTTTGATCTTGGGAAAAGCCACAGCAGGAAATGGGGTTTTATTGATTCGCCATTATTGGGTGTTTGGGTAGGATTCCAAGGTGGATTATGAGATACGAGTTTAGGAAGTTATTTGAGTTTTTATTGGGTGATGGCAAAATCTGCCATTTCTAGGCAAACTCCTTGTATTGAGTACTAGTATTGAAAGTGGTACGATTTACATGGAGCCCGAGACAGTGATGCAGGTACGAAGTTAATGGTCTGGGTACCCCACTTACAGAAAAAGGGTTGGTACCGAGTACTTGACCAAAGTGAGTACTATTACCAGATGCTTCCCACAGCCCTGATTTTTGTATCCGTGCATTGTTAAGCCTAAATCCGTACACCGATAGTATAGGAACCCTAATAAATGACTAACAGGGGTTCAAATAAGAATGAAACTAAGTGAAAAACACACCGTACCTCATAGCCAAGGCAAAGCGAAGCTTCGCCACGGCAAGTTTGATGTTGGCAAACTTAATGTCTTATGATAATATAGTAAGTTCCTGAACACATATAATTGTAGGACTGCCTAAGACCGGATATTGAATGATATGGCACCTCTGTTACGTGGGCAAGCACGTATAGTACTTCGGTACTCTCTGATTAGTGCAACAGCACTCTCTAACCCTGCTTCGACACATTTAGTACTTCGGTACTCTCTGATTAGTGCTACGACACTCTCTGACCATGCTTTGGCACATTTAGTACTTTGGTACTCTCTGTTTAGTGCGATGACACTCTCTGTCAATGCTTCGGCACTCCTGCTTTGTGTTTCTGACACCCACCGATCTTGTCTGGTACCTTGGGTACTTGTTGTGTTGTGTGCTTTCAATCCTTATTACCGATCTCAGGTAGTCGAATAGTTATATGATAAAGTACAAATAGCAGAACAAGAGTAAAGTAAAGTACAAGTATAAGCTCTATGGTACTGCCGGAGCCACTTACTCCAGGAACAATTATAAGCTATGTAGTACCTCTGGTACCTCCATTATAAGTATAAACTCTATAGTATCTAAGGTGCCTCCATACAAGCACAAACTACGCCCAGTACCTACGGGCTACTCAGTACAAGTTATAAGCTTTGTAGTACTCACGGGTACCTGCAGTAGTATGAATAACTCCCTAAGAGATACGAGGAACAAGTATAAGCACACTATAAGTACAAGTATGTATAAGTTTGTTATATGAATTCATAAAAAATTCCGTATATCTATTACTGTTATATGCTTACTGTAAATGAGTATCAGTTCATGTGTATATGTATAAGTCATATGTTTCCCACTAAGCGTAAAGCTTAGCACAGGTTTTAATTCGTGTAGGTACAGGGGAGGACGTCTGATCGGGATGAATCATGCGTGCATTTCAGTTAAATTCTCGGAGTTCTTTATAGCTAAAATGCATGATTCACAGTCTTTTTCATCAATATCATGCTAATCCCTCATATTATATTGTTCTATAGAATATGGCGATGTTGGAATCAAAAGGGCAACTAAAAGACAAAAAAAAAAAAAGAACAAAAGCAAAAATGACAAGGCGGGACAAACGAAGTGCTGCGGTTGGCGACGAAGACTCTTCAGCGGCGAAGCGCCCAGCCACTACGAAGGCCCCCTTCGCAGCAGTGAACCCATCAAATCCAGGAGTTCAGAGGCCCTCGGCTCTGTGTGGTGAAGCTGACCTTCGCCGCTTCTTAGCTAGGTCCCCTTTCCAAAACGGGAATTCGCAGAACCCTAATTTTCTAGGCCATTGATGGGCCCACGTCTCGAGGTATAAAAGGGAATATTTTTTGAAGTAAAAAGGGGGATTGGATTGAGAAGAAGGGAGAGCGAGCGAGAGAAATCAATATAGATGGATTCGAAAGATCGCGAAGGCCAGTTTTGTAGTTCTCAATATTGACCTACTTCATGATTGAATTCTTCAATCTTTAATGAATAATATGATGAACTAATTCTTTTCTCTAAGGTTTGTAACCTTAACCACGGAGTTTGATGGATTGATTTTCAGTTTGGATTTAATTTGAATATTAATATAGGTTCATATGTTTGCTTTAATTAAGGTTTATTACATGTTGTTAATGCGGCGGCCGTGACATGCTAAAGCTCGGAGTTTGAGATCGAAGATAACTTCTAGGGACATGGTTAAAGCAACACTTAGGTAGTCGAGAAGAATAGAGATATTCGGACTACAAGTGTGTGTACTAGGGTTTGCATTTAGGCGTTTGGTCGAGGTTGAGGTAGAGATGCAATACATCCCTCTGCTTGAGATAGGCAAATATATCTATAGAGAATATCTTATAGGAAATATCAACACATAACATAACTCATATGAATACTTCAATAAGTCCTTAATTGAATTGACATCTATCAAGTGTGGTAGGAGACGATAAAACCCTAAGTTTCTCATCATTGATATAATTCAATATACCCAATTTTAAGTTTTTGTTAATTCTAGTAACTCAGTCCTAATTCTCTTTAGGATTAGATTCAAATATTGTCGAAGTCATTAAATCAGTATTCAACACACTTCTCTTCGAGGGAACAACACTTGACTAACCACTATACTGCATCAGCTCGTAGCGTACTTGCGCACGTAGGTTTTGCATTTCCCTGTTTGCACACTCACTTTCAACAGTGGCGTCTGTGATCTTCTACTTTGTTGGGCTGACACACTTGTGAGGGTCCATCACACAGTAGGTTTTGCGCTCTGATTATGTAAATGTAAATAATACGATTTTGAATATATATATATATATATATATATATATATATGTAAAATGGGACTTCGAGGATTGTATGTATTGACATTATAAACACCCACTTCGGTAGTAGTTTTATTTTATCTTTGAATATGATATTTCGATTCGAGTTATAGGAACTTAGAATCACAAAAGAAAGTAAGAAGTCCCAATATAGTTTTCAACCTTTATGCGCTTGCTTGAGCGGGGTTGGGGCGTGACATACACTCTCACTCCAATGACATCCTCATCTTCAAAACTCATTACTTTTATTGCCATCATTTTCCATAAAGGCATGATAAAACTTACGTATTCTCTACTGACTTCATTAACATCAAGAAATTGGGCATCATTTTCGGTTGTATATGATTCGATTCACGGGAGGATCTATGTCATAACTAATATAGCCAATATATCTTATCTGATGACAGAGCATCAATCTCATGGTTACAAAAATTCTATCACATCCCATGTCTGAATTATCTTACTCGACACATTTGTAACACCGATCTAGAGAGTGTACGATGCACGTGATCTTGTAGGGGTGTATAAGAGCACATCTAAATGTCACATAGTAGTATTTGGAGACTAAAATGAAATTATAGAAATGATAATTTATGGAGTATGAGCATAAAGGGTATAAATGGTCATTAAGAAAAGATATAAATCATAATCAAGTTAGAGATGGGCCCTGATACAAATAAATAAGTTACAATTGCAAGAATTAAAGTGTTGGGGGCTATTTGCAATTGAGGAAGGTTATTAATAATAATAGGAAAATAAAGCCCAAAGAAGTCATTTGGTAAATTTTGCCTAGAAACCGTAGGAAGAGAAAGGAAAAGGGAGAAAGGAGAAAAGAAAGGAAAGAAGAGAGAGAAAGGAAAGGAGAAAATGGTGGGCTGAGTGGGAGATGTGATTTTTTCTTCTCCTTCAAGCTTTCAAGTGCTCTACAAGTGGTAGCAAGGGAGGAAGGCAAAGAGCGAGAACAAGTAAGTTTTTAATGGTGGGAAAGTTAGGGTTTGATGTTTTTCATGTCTAATGTCTTGAATTTTCTGGTATGGATGTTAAATTGGTGGTATTTAAGGTTTAATGGTGCTGATTTTGATATCAATTGAGAAGGAAATGGATTAGGTTAGGTTTTGAAAAAGAAAGTGGAGAATTGTTAGGATTTGTGAGTGGGTGACAGTATTGATATGTTGAAATGGGTATAAGGCATCAGATTGGAGTGTTTAGAGTGAAAAAAAAAGTGGAAGAGAAACACATTGGTCATTTTAAAATGTGATCTCAGTACGAAATGCCACATTTTTACATTTCGACCAATTTTATTATTTTGACCATAACTTGCTTATTTCTGATCGATTTGAGTGATTCAAGTTGCTGGTTAAAAAAAGACTTCAAGAAAAATCATACACATATAGAAATAGGCATCGTCAAATTCTGATTATAGAGTGGCTAAAATTCACTCAAAGTAGGGCCCCGTGAAAGCCAAGTGCAGTTCGATTTTGAACATGGAGTGCTTGATTTGTTTGGACGTAAGTGAGTTTCGGTGCTCCGATTTGGGTGATTCCAATTTGAGAAGAACCCTTAGCACCTTAAATTTTAAATAGTACAAAGAGATAATGTCAAATATGAAATTAAGACCCTGGAAAAAAAATGGATATGTCAAACAGTCCCGAGTGTAAAATCGGTAAAATGACTAGTTTGGCATGAAAATGCCATCACTTGAATTTGGAAGAGTCAATTGGAATGATTCCAATTTCTAAGTAAAGTAGATTCATAGAGGAACAAGAAAGGATTTGAATTGTGGCTTTAAGGTCATTTTGTAGAAAAGGTAATTTGGTCTTTCCTTGGTATGTTTTTTTTTAAGTATGGTTAAATGGTATTTAAGTGAATGTGATGTGGTTGGGTGAAAATGAATGTGTATGATGGATTAAATGGAAGTTATGGTTAATATTTAGTTATGGTTTTATTGAAAAAGGTGAAAAAGGACTATCGGAAGGGAACGAGAACTCGACGGGAAGCAAGCGGGATTGAGCGGTGAACGGTGAGTGAAATATTTTGAGAAAATTGAGTTTTAAAGTGAATGGTTTTAATGTTAAACTGAAAAGTTTATTAAATGTTATGTAAATGTTAAGGCATATGGAAATGTTTTATCTTGCATCAATATATATATTTATATGTATATTAAATATGTATGCATATGTTAAAGAAATGTATAAGTTTTAAAGCGTGTAAGGAAATGCATATGTGTTTTAATGATAAAGTAAATAGATTTAAGAAATGTATTTATAAATGTATTTTGAAGAAATGTTTACTGATGGTTACCTAGGCTTTGTATTTGTTATGACTGATATCGGTAGAGTGCCTTAAGGCGTGTAAGGATTTAGAGGAGTAAAGTTGCGGTTACTAAGCGGGGAGGAATTAGGTGTCTGAGTAATATCCTTACACGTGATAAGGTGCTATGTTTGGAACCTATGCAAGCGTGAGTTTCTCCGCGCGTAGTGGTTATGGATGGGGCGTTGTCCCTCAGCGTCGGTGCCGGAGCGATCGGGTGTGTTTATTCCACAGGTTCATCGAGAAAGAAGAAATAAAGAAGAAAGTTTAAGAGGCATAAATGTTTAGGCATAAATGGATTTTAATTGTATAAGTGTTTATTATAAAGAAAGAAAGAAAGTTTAAGGCATAAATGTTTAAGACATAAATTGATTTTAATTGTAATAGTATATTACTTTGATATATCTTGAAAATGTTATTTAAATGAAAATGTACACTCACTTGGGCTCCTTTAGCTCATTATTTTCGTATGTTTGAAAACATTTTCAGGACCAGATGGTGCACAGGTAGAGAGCGTCCCCGGTCACGATGGTCGAATAATCAAAGGAGTGACTGTGTGATTTCATTGTATATATAATTTTCATACTGTATATGTTGAATATTTTGTTATGGATATATGTATATGTATAAAGTTGAAAAGAGACTACGTGGGCTTTGATCATCGTTGGATGAGTGTCACGTGGCGGTCGGCTAAGTCCGGCTCAAGCAATCTTTTTGATAAAAACAAATGCATGGATTTGAAGAAGTTTCAAATGTTTTGAAGTGATTGAAATGAATAAATGTATATATGTATATAATTATGTTTGATTTGGTTGTGGACCGAGGTCCTAAAACGGAAGTTGAAGTTGAGGATGGAAAGATTAGAAGTGTTTTTAAATGTTTTGGTTTTTATGGGAATTTGGGAAGAATCAGAAAAACATAGGAAACTGCGATTTTACGAAAAACCTAGCGTTTGAAAGAAAAGAAAAGAAAAAAAAATTAAACCCCATTAGCATTATTTAAGATATGTTAAGGATTGAAAAGGGTTAAGCTCCATGGATTTTATTTGACTATTTTAAGGAAAGTTTCTATATCCATTGGAGTGCAAGGAGGAGTCACCTGGTTTCATGAGGTTAATCGAGATTAAAGGATCATTCAACATTAATTATCGAGCCACGGTTTTGAAAATGTTATAAAGATTTGAGAAAATTTTATGTTCATATGATTGTTTTAATGTTTATTTTAAAATTGCATGAAATTATTTTATGTGATTTAAAATCATATGCATTACATGACATATTAAATTTTGAATTCTGAAAATGCGTCGTCAAAGGCCGACCCCCACCGAGGAGAGCTCTGAGGCGGTAGTACCACCACGAGGACTATGTTGATGCACAGTGCATATGTTCCTCCACACGATCTGGTGACCCTATGCCACCACAAACGGGGCCGCCACCACCTCTACGAGGTTGTGGGAGGACGGACATATCATTAGAGCGGATGGCTCGGCACAGCCCTTGCATTCGACGGCCACGAGGCGGTGGCTCTGGGGGCGGCTAGGGGCAGGAACTACGATGGATTAGGAGACCGGGAAAGGCCGTCATGGTTAGAAATGAAGCAGGTCTGCCCGGGTAGATGCGGTGTACGGATGAGCGGATGGTCACTTTTACCTGCTTTCTCCTACAGGGATGGAGCATTGGGTGGTGGAGGCGGTTCAAGGAAGATACCCGCAAGGGAGTGTCTGGGCACAATTTAAGGAAGAGTTTACAGATAAATTTGTTCTGCCGATTCTTAGGGTCTGGTGAGGTTCTTTAAATTTGGACGGGGGACACTCTCTGTGGCGATTATGAGCGGAGTTTTTGAGCTCGTCGGATGTCCCATTTATCGGGGGATGGCAGTTGAAAGACTAAGAGATTTCTTTTGTGGAGTCTTCGTCGGAAGATTAGAACCATAGTAAGCGTGAATGACCCACACACGGTACGACAGTGGTTGAGGTTGCGGAGTTAGGGTTGAGAGGAGCATGAGGTTGAAATCGGAGTTACGACCGGTCGAGGAACGAGAAGCCGGGTGGTCGACGTGGATTCGAGGAGGTTCGATGGCGATTCGAGAGGGGAGAAAGGTACGGTGGACCGGTGGCGCGGGCCCGGTCGAGGGCGGTCTGGCGGGTTCGATGGAGCGCTGACGGGTAGCTCGGGTCCCAGCGAGTGTGCTAAGTGTGGGAAGAGGCCGTATGGTGAGTGCGGAGTGTGGATGAGCGATTGCTTTAGAGTGTGGACAGCGGAGACATACGTGAGTACCTGAGATAGTTTCGCGGGTGGGTCGGGGAGTGGGACGAGACGGGGGCCGAGGAGAGCGGGTTCCAGTCGTGGTGGTCGGTCAGTCGGAGGGTTTAGACGGAGGCCCACTCGTTTACTAGACCTGGAGGACCAGCAGGTAGAGGTCAGACATCCAGAGGACAGATGGGACGACCTCAGACATAGGCTAGGGTGTTTGCAGTCACCCAACAGGAGGCAGATGTAGCACCAGAGGTCATGGCCAGTGCATCGAGTTTTTGAGAGGTGATGCTTATGTCTTGATGAATCCGGGTGCTACTCACTCGTTTATTTACTTGAAATTTGTGCCTGAGTGAACATAGAATCGGCCCATAGATTGTAGTATGGTAGTCTCTCTTCCTACAGGAGATTCACTTATAGCGAGATAGAGTATATCGGGTTGTAGAGTGATTATTGAGAGCCGTGGTGATTAATGTGAAAAAGTGATTTTGGATCCCATATTAGATGGGTTTTAGTACTTTTGCGCATTAATCATGTCATTACTCTCCAATTGAAGTGTTCAAGTCTTCTTTAGTGCCACTTATGCCATTTAGAGGGTATTTTTGGTTGTTTGTAGGTATTTGAGCACTCTTGGGGTTCAATCTCAATACAAAGGATGAATCATGAAGTTAGGTGAAGTCGATCATCAACCAGCCCGAATCAATGAGAAAACAAAGGCAAAGTGAAGAAAATTCGATCCAGGTTGAAGCGGGATGAAGCGTGAAGGATCCTTGATGCGGGAATTTTCGCTAAGCTTCATGAAAGGTACTAGCTAGATATGAAAATTCGCAACCTTAGTGAAAATTTACGCAACCTAAGCGAAAATGCAATTGGCTAGACCACTCAAATTTCGCTAACCTTACTTGTTCATGGCGAAAATAATTGATTCGCTTCTCACAAAGTTTAGCTGGCTTAGCGAAATTTATTAATAGCGAAATTGCCCTTATATGAAATTTCTTGTTTTATTAGACACATTGATTTAAGCTAGTGGCGATTCTTGACCTAGCAGAAAATTGATGCCTCGTCGTTACTTTGTAATTAATGCCGAGCCGCCTCGAACTTGGTGTATTACTTAATTGTCCTATAACTTAGCCAATTTCATAGGTTTTTTGGTATTTTCATACCTTGAGGAGGCCTATATAAGCCCCTCTTGTTTTGTAACTTAAACAAGAATTGAAGGAACAATTTGGAGGAGGAGAAGATATTTTTGTAAGTTTTCATTTTTGTAAATAAAGTCTTTTATTTTAGGTTTTGCTTTTCTCTCTTCTCTCTCCTCTTTCTCTCCCTTTCTCGTGCCCGAACACCCCTCTTGGGGATGACAGCTCAAAGAGATGTAGCTAAGCCTCCTTTCTTTGAAGAGGAAGGGGCTAGCTTGGTGGTGGGGCATATGCATGTTGTCCTCACTTGTACTAAAAGCTACAGGTAGTGTATTTATAGCCTTATATTCTCAAAACATGGTTGCGTAACATTGAATGTCATTAATTTGTGAAATACTCTCCATGTACAGAATCAGTTTATCGGTGAGAGAAGATCTTGTGATTCTTTAGATGAATCTTTACGAGAAGGCCTCTAAAATGATATTTATATGTTGGTTTCTCAAATTAGGGTTGCGTAGCATTTAATGTTGATTTGGCCAATACTCTCCATGCTTTAGGGCGTGATTCTTTAGATGGTCTTCTGAGCCTCTGAGATGATATTAATGGTAGGGTTTTAAACGATAAAAGGGCCATAGCGCATGCTACTGTATTGACTCAAATAGGAGTTATTTCATGGAGTGAGGTTTGCCCTAGTTAAACATAGATCCGGTTAAATGCGGGGGGACTATAGGTTGTCCATAGCGGATAAAACCCGAGGACACTTGTTTAACTTGCCAGGATGACCTAATTCTTCAAAGTTAACTTTTCACCTTTAACTTTCGATTTTGCAATTGCTCGGTTCAAGCCCTTCCTTGTTTTGAAACCCGATTCGAAGAGTCAGTAGAAAGCCTTACCTTCGTGCACTTATGCGAACCATTTCTAGGATGAAAACCCATCCCCGTGTTCGACCACTAGACCACTATCTGCTGCATTAGCTTATTTCACAGTGAAACTAGGTATATAAATATTGTTGATTCAGCTCTGACCCTCTTGTACGAATCAATGAGTTTATAACCAATTTGGTATTGTTGGACATCCGGGACTTCCAATGTGATACTAGGGATGGGCCCGGTTGTCCTGACATCACGCCTGCATGGTTGTTTCGGGAAAGAAGTTAAGTTACATTAGTAGGGAGCAGAATTACTTTTGTGGGGTAAGAAGATATTGTCCTCAGTATGATGTACGTGATGATGGCTGGGAAGATGCTCGAAAATCATATCAGGAATTATCACAGCATGCGATTGGGTGAGAGATGATATGAGATTGGAAGACATTCGGTGGTCGAGAATTTCCGGATGTGTTTCCGGACAATCTTCGAGGACTACGGTCGTGATTGATTTTCAGATCGAGTTGCCACAGGGCGAAGCCAGATTTGAGCGCCATATAGGATGGCCTGCGAGGTGAAAGAACTTAAGGTGCGAGATGGAGAATGGTCAACGAGGGTTCGTCGGAATGAGGCACATCCTTGAGGGCAGGTTTTATTTGTGAAGAAGAAGGAAGGGCTGTGAGGCATGCGGGTATGTATTGATTACGAGAGAGTTGAATAAGTAACAATACGTAATCGGTATCCTCTTCAGAGGATTGATGATCTCTTTGATCGATTCTGAGGCTAAGGTATTCTCAGATTGATTTGAGGTCGGGCTATCATCGGTTGAGAGTTCATGATGAGGATGTTTCAAGGCGACGGCCAGAACACAGTCACGGGCATTTTGAGTTTCTAGTCATGCCATTTGGACTTACAAATGCCCGGTAACATATGGATCATGAGCAGGATTTTCAGGCCTTGCCGTCCGGTTGGTTGTTTGTGTGATATCTTGATCTATTCGGGCGGAGTGGAAGAACATACGAGCACTTAAGGATAGTCTGCAAACATTGCGGGAACATCGGTTGAATCTTAGAAACTCGATGAGTGTCGGAGTTTGGCTGGCGGTGTGGCACAGGACACATGGTTTCTGCGAGGGGTCTCGAGTGGATGTCGCGAGAAGGTGACTATCTTGGGTGGAAACCTCCTCACGAGTGTTACATAGATGGAGTTTTGGGTTTGGCGGTGCAAATATATGTAAGTTCGTTGAGAGGATTCTCGAATAGCCGCACCTTTGACTAGGCGACGAGGAAGAGGAACCGTTTTTATGGTCGGAGGCTTGTCGAGAAGGTTTCGATAAGATTGAAAAGGAGGTTGACCTCGGCTCCCGGTGCCCCACACACTTCATCGGGCGGGGATGAAGCTGCGGTGTATTGTGATGCCTCTAGGCAAGGCACTGGGATTATTGTGTGCGTAATGACAAGGTGGTGCATATGCTTCTAGGTAATTGAAGAAACACGAACAGAATTATCCTACACACGACCTTGAGCTAGCAGACGTAGTATTTGCCTTGCGGATATGGAGCGTGCTTATATAGGGTGCCTGTGGGATTTTTCACGGATCATAAGAAACTACGGTATCTATTTGCAGCGAGAAGGGGCTGAACATGAGACGGAGAGAGATGGATTGAACTGATCAGGATTATGAATGCCTTGTGAATATCATCACGGAAGGCGAGACGTGACGGATGCCCTTGAAGTAGAAGACCCATGGTCCCTATCACACTTGAGGGCCGTACATCTTCCTCGACTCATAGAATTGAGGTCATGGGTGTGAGCCCAGGCTGATGGGTTCAGAACTTAACAGTAGCCACATTTCATGTATGTCTGTATTGATAGACGAGTTAGGAGCTTGATTCAGATCCACGGATAATGAGTTGAAGTGAGTAGAATCTGAACCTTGAGGGATTGTCATTGAGAAGATGGCGTGGTCATGGGACAGAGGTTGTGTGTGTACCGGATGTAGGTGATGTGAGGAGAGAGATTATGGAGAAGCCCATTCCTCAGCTTATGCCTCATCCGGGAAGCACAAGATGTATCATACCTAAAGAACACCTCTTGGTGGAAAAGGTATGAAAGAGGATATTACGAGTTCATCTCGGATGTCTCACATGTCGAGTGAAAGCTAGGACATCGAGCTTCTAACGGGACTATTGATCCTCAGATTCCTCGGTGAAATGGGAGAGAATCGCTATGGATTTTTGTGGTAGGACTTCCACGTTGCCGGAATGGCCATGATATGGGTGATTGTGGACCCGGTGTGAAATCGGCTCATTTCCTCCCTATAGGAATAGTGATTCATTGGATAAGTTGGCCCCATTTATCACGTTAGAGATTATCGGTGCATGATGCGCCGGTTTCCATTGTTTGAGATAGAGATCTAGGTTTACCTCACGGTTTGACCCGGTTCTGAATGCCTTAGCACTAAGCGCATTTAGTACGGCTTTTCATCCACGGACATATGGCTGTCTGAAGGACTATACAGACTTTAGAGGATAGCAGGGCGTGTGATTACGGAGTTTAGAATTTGGGACACCCATCTACTGATGGAGTTCGCATACAATACTTGATTAATAGACCGGTATTGGTATGGCCTATGAGGCTCTTTATGGATGAAATGTCGAACTCCGATTACATTCAGGACAGTGAGTGAAAGGAAATTAGTAGGTCCGAAAATTGTTCAAGTGACGTGATAAGATCAAAGTTATAAAGATAGGCTGAAAATTGCCTGAACCGTGAGGAAAAATTTATGCGGACAATCGCCGTCAGGACCTAGAGTTCGAGTAGGGGACATGGTATTTTGAGATTTCCCCATGGAAGGGCGTGCTGAGATTTGGGAAAAAGATGGAAAGTGAGTCACGATATGTTGGAGCCATACGGGGTGTTGAGAGGATTGGAGATGTGGCATATCGATTGGAGTTGCCATCTGACCTCGATCGCATTCACGATATTTTCCATGTTTCTATGCTCCGCAAGTACATACCAGACCCTTCACATGTATTGACAGAGCAACCAGTGGAAATACAAGAAATTTGACCTTGAGAAAGAGGAACAGTGAAATCTCGACCGTCGAGCAAGTTCTGCAGCAGACTATTCGTGGTGAAGGTATTATGGAGAGTCATCCTGATAGAGGAAGAATTTGCTTGGGAGCCAAAAGGCCCGAATGCGCCATCAGGTACCCTCACTTGTTTTAGGATGAGGTATGTTCCTTTCTTTTCTTTTTGGAGTTTAGTTTATTCATTTCGAGGAGCAGAAATGTTCCAAAGGAGGAGGATTTTGTAACACCGATCCGAGAGAGTGTCTACGATTACGTGATACTATAGGGATTGTATAAGAGCACTAGATGTCACATAGTAGTGTTTGGAGACTAAAATAGGAAATGATAGGAAATGATAATTTATGGTATGAGCATAGAGTATAATGGTCATTAAGCAAAGGATATAAATCATAATCAAGTTAGAGATGAGCCTGAATCTGAAATAAATAAGTTACAATTGCAAAATTAAAGTGTTTGAGGGCTATTTGAATTAAAGGAAAGGATTAAAATATAATAATGAGGAAAATAAGCCAAAAGTCATTTGGTCTCAAAATTTTGCCCTAGCAAACCGTAGGAGAGAGAAAGGAAAGGGAAAAGGAGAAAAGAAAGAGGAAAGAAGAGAGGGAAAGAAAATGGTGGAAGCGAGTGGGAGATGTGATTTTTTTCTTCTCCTTCAAGCTTTCAAGTGCTCTACAAGTGGTAGCAAGGAGAGGCCAAAGAAACCAAGAACAAGTAAGTTTTTAATGGTGGGAAAGTTAGGGTTTGATGTTTCATGTGTCTAGAAAATGTCTTGAATTTTCTAGTATGGATGTTAAATTGGTGGTATTTAAGGTTTAATGGTGCTGATTTTGATATCAATTGAGAAGGAAATGGATTAGGTTAGGTTTGAAAAAGAAAGTGAGGAATTGTTAAGTTTGACAATGAATTGTGTGTGATATGTTGGAAATGGGTATAAGGCATCAGATTGGAGTGTTTAGAGTGAAAAAAGTGGAAACACGTGGTCATTTTGGGCAACAGTCTCGTGCAGAATGCCTTTGTTTTAACATTCGACCAATTTTCGTATTTTATTACATAACTTGCTTTATTTCTGATCCGATTTGAGTGATTCAAGTTGCCTGGCCAAAATAGACTTCAAGGAGAAAATCATACATATATAAATAGGCATCGTCAAATTCTGATTATAAAGTGGCGTATAAATGTGTTATCTTAAATTCACTCAAAGTAGGGCCATGTAAAGCCAAATTCTGGTTCAGTTTTGAACATAGATTAGCCCGGTTGTTTGGACGTAATCGATTTGGGTGATTCCAATTTAAGAAGAACCCTTAGCACCTTAAATTTTAAATAGTACAAAGAGATAATGTCAAATATGAAGTTAAGACCCTGGAAAAAAAAATGGATATGTCAAACAGTCCCGAGTGTAAAATCGGTAAAATGACTAGTTTGGCATGAAAATGCCATCACTTGAATTTGGAAGAGTCAATTGGAATGATTCAATTTCTAAATAAATGATTCATAGGAACAGAAAAGGATTTGAATTGATGGCTTTAAGGTCATTTTGTAAAGAAAAAAGGTAATTTGGTCTTTCCTTGATTATGTTTTTAAGTATGGTTAAATGGTATTTAAGTAGATGTGATGTGGTTGGGTGAAAATGAATGTGTATGATGGATTAAATGGAAGTTATGGTTAATGGTTAGTTATGGTTTTATTGAAAAGGTGAAAAGGACTGCTCGGAGGAGCGAGAACTCGACGGGAAGCAAAGCGGGATTGAGCGGTGAAGCGGTGAGTGAAAATGATATTTTAAATTGAGTTTTAAAGTATGAATGGTTTAATGTTAAACTGAGTTTAATGGAAATGTTTATGTAAATGTTAAGGAATATGGAAATGTTTTATCTTGCATCAATATATATTTATATGTATATTAAATATGTATGCATATGTTAGAGGAAATATTATGAAAAGTTTTTAAGCTGTGTAAGAATGCATATGTGTTTTAATGATAAAGTAAAGGATTTAAATGTATTTATAAATGTATTTTGAAGAAATGTTTACGATGGTTACCCTAAACCCCCTATGACTGTATGATGATATCGGCATAGGTACCTTAAGCGTGTAAGGATTTAGAGAGGTAAAGTTATAGGTTACTTACTAGCGGGAGGGAATTAGGTGTCTAGAGTAATATCCTTACACGTGATAGGTGCTATGACTGGAACCCTATGCAAGCGTGAGTTTCTCAGCGTAGTGGTTATGGCGGAATGTGATTGTCCCTCACCGTGGTACCCGAAACTAATTGGTGTGTTTTATTCCTGAGTTTCCATCGAGAGAAAGAAAATAAGAAAGAAAGTTTAAGGCATAAATAGTTTTAATTGTATATTATTTATTATAAAGAAAGAAAGAAAGTTTAAGGCATAAATGTTTAAGACATAAATTGATTTTTATTGTAATAGTATGTATTACTTTGATATATACTGAAAATGTTATTTAAATAAAAATGTACACTCACTGGGCTCCTTTAGCTCATTCTTTCATTATGTTTCAAAAAACATTTCGGGACAGAGATAGGTGCGCGAGGTAGAAGTCCCCAGGTGCGGTGGAGTCGAGCCATCAAGAGGCAGCCTTTTATTGATTTCATTGTATATATAATTTTCCATCTTTTGTGATATGTTGAATGTTTTTTGTTATGGATATATGTATATGTATAAAGTTGAAAAGGAACTACGTGGGCTTTAGTCCTCGATGGACCCGAGGAATACGTGGCGAATTGGCTTAAGTCGGCTCAAGCCCAATCTTTTGATAAAAACAAATGCATGGATTTGAAGAAGTTCAAATGTTTTGATGATTGAAATGAATAAATGTATATATGTATATATTGTGTTTGATTTGGTTGTGAATGAGAGTCCTAAAGCGGAAGTTGAAGTTGAGGATGGAAGATTAGAAGTGTTTTAAATGTTTCGCGGTTTTGTAAATTTGGGGAAAGTCAACGAGAGAAACTCTGGCCAATTTTTCTGAAAATCGACGTTGAAAAAGAAAAGAAAGAAAAAAAAATTTACCACTTAGGCTTCATTATTTTCTAAAGATATGTTAAGGATTGAAAAAGGGGTTCGCTCCATGGATTTTATTTGACTGTTTTAAGGAAAAGTTTCTATATCCATTGGAGTGCCGGGAGGTCCCCTCGGTTTCATGAAGTTAATCCGGGTCGGGATCCTTCACATTTCTTATCCCATTGTCATCCTGAACTAAGAAAAGACCTTCATTCATCTCCATTCCAAGTTCCAAGACATAAATGTGATCTACATTCTTATAACCCGAATTTGTGATTTGTAGACGTCTCTAACACTTAATAATGGAGTGAAAATCTACATCAAAGTCTTTAACAATGTGTACATCTCCTCCAACATAACTTAATACAAGATCCATTATCCATCTACCATCATGATGCAAATAAACATCTACATGCCCTTCTATGCTGCCATTTAAAATAAAACACTTTCGATAAGCGATAGCTTTTGGCAGTTAAATTAACAAAACACTACCAAATTAAATTAACACAAAACACTTTGCAGTTAAATTAAAACAAAACAAGGACCATGAAAAACTAAAAAACAGTTAATTATCCTCCAAACCCAGTTAAATTGTTGTTATTGATAAAACACAAACCAATGAATAGCAACCTGAAATGGAAAGAAAATGAACATAACTCAAACCAATGGAAGCTGAGGTTCCAACACAACACAAAACGTATTTACAAATGGAAGAAGAAATTACCCTTATTCGACTTCCAAATTTCTCGATAGCTGCTGAGGTTCTACCATAATTATCAACAATATTTGGTCGAAAGAAGGTCTTTGAAACAAAACGAGAAAGAAATTTGAAGAATCAGAAGAAAAACCTAGGTGTCTTACATTGAGTTGTATTTTGAAAGAAATTAGTATAGATGAAATTAGGGTTTTGATTTCCACTAATTAGAAGCCCTTCAAGTTTTAAAATATGGTGGGCAAAATTGTCTGGTGCTTACATGGCCTAGTTCGGCTTGATATAGCATCTTTTGACATTTAATGCCCCCAATTCACGTTGGCTGGTGAGGCTGGGCGCGTGGGCCTAATTGGACAAAAAATTTTACGATTATGGGTGGATGGCCCAGGAAAACCTAAGGGTTTTGCGCCCTTCACCCTTTTTTCTTTGTGGAAGACAATCGAGACAAGGAGAGGGCCTCCCCTTTCCTTATAAAATGAGGTCTCTCCCCTTGATTTAAAAAAACATGAAGGAAGACCATGGGCCCCTCTCCCCCCAAAATATTAAAGCCCTAAAGTGGCATAGTTAAATATTTTTAAAATGGTGGAGAATAAATTAGGACATGGACCTTTATAATTTAGGTCTAATAGTCATTTAAGTTTAAATTTTAAGGAGATGTTGGGTCGCCCACATTGGTAGGAGACCTAAGTAGTCTCAAAGTTAAAAAATTTAAATAAGATGGCCCTTAGGGAATGCTTGGGAGGCGATCCCGACTTTAGAGGTGATCTTAGCTTGGGAATGACTACGGCCCAGGAGCTACTTGTCTACCAAGTTAGTTTCCTTGACTTTTTACAAATTCTTTTTTTATATAGTTATTTTTAATTAATTTATTGTATATATATTTAATTTGTATCCTTAATTAGTCATTTAATTTATAGTCTTATTATTTTATTTATTATTAGTTGTTTTTTGTTTATTTAATTAAATTGGTTATTAATGTTTTTTGTATTTAATAATTCAATTTATTTTCATAACCCAGTGAACCATCTGCTAATTTATTCAAATCCCCAAATTTCTAAATTTCAATTCTAATTTCAAAATTCAAGTCTCTCAATTTCCAATTTCAATTTTCAACTTTCCAATTTAAAATTCAAGTCCCCAAATTTCTAATTCATTTTAAATCTCAAATTTCAAAATTACAAATTCTCCTCCTAAAGCAACCAAAAGTTCGCCCTTGAACTTAATCTTCAAAAAACATCCATCCATGCCTATAATAGGCCTACAACTTGTCGTCCATCCTTTTTTACAGGCATTCAAACAAACAAAGATTATCCTCCCCTCTTTTAGATCACCTCTACATGTCTCTACGTTCATTATAGAGCCTGGATTGCTTCTCAACAACTTATAACATAAGCAACTCATAAAATTCAGTTATTAAAAGCCCCGAGAATAGACATCCAATACCATCCTCCTTACTCGCTTGCACTTGGAGTATCCAACATTCACCCTTAATTCTTCCTCAGCATCCTTTTTCATGTCTTTAATTTTGTAGGCATGATTTTCAAGAATTCTGGTTTTGTAATGTTGGGCTAGAAAAGTAGTTGAAACCCTAGTATTAGTGAAAGTCTATACTTGGTTATAGTGCGGAACTAAAGTTTTTAACTAGTCAAGGTGTTATTGTCTTTTGGCACCAATAAGACAAAGAGCATTAGTCTTCACTTTACCCTTAATCTATTTCTTTCATTTTTCATACTTGATTACCCTCCCCAGAAATACAATACTTTGTGATAGATTTCCTAACTTCAGCTACATTTGGAAATGTCATTCTCAAGTTAAAGTAAGATCTTTGGTCTTCTACATTGAAACAAGTTGGATGTCTTCTTTCAACAGGGAATTCTTCATCATCAGACATTATAATTGTGTCATCAATGGCATCTTCTTTACTTTCTTGAGTCTTATTCTCTACCTCTCATGAAACAGCGTCATCATCTTCGACTCATTACTTTCATTGCCTTCATTTTCCATAAGAGCATGATCCAAAAACTTCATATTCCTGCGCTTCATTAACATCGAGGAAATTGGGCATCATTTTCAGTTGGCCTTGATTCAGTTATGGGAGGATCTATGTCATAACTAATAGCCAATATATCTTGTGCAAGGACAGGAGCATCAATCTCATGGTTTGCGAAAATTTCTACCATATCTGTGTCTGAATTTATCTTACTCAACACATTTCTTATCCCATTATCATCCTGAACTAAGAAAATACCTTCATTCATCTCCATTTCAAGTTCCAAGACATAAATGTGCTTTACATTCTTACTCTTAGCTATGATTTGCTTGAGCATCTCTAACACTAATAATGGATAGAAAATCTACATCAAAGTCTTTAACAATGTGTACATCTCCTCCAACATAACTTAATACAACATAACTTCATTCTCCAACAATCTCCCTTATGCTTTCTTCCACAATGGGAGCAACGAGGAACATCTTGTCCTCTAAAGGCACCTCCTTGTGCACTTAGCTGGCAGCACCAGTAAGAATGTGTATCTCTGCAGTGGCTGAGCTGTAGAGCTGCCTGGGATCCCATGGTCCCTGGATCTCTTGCTGCGCTGCAGTGGGCACTTGGCGCGGCCGGGATTTTATTTCCTGTCTTCTATCTTTTCATTTTCACTCTTTCTTTACTGGTTCCATTTAGGCGCATGTCGTGTTTTTGAGTCATCATGGTAAATCCTGTGACATGGGCGAATGTAGTCGCTTAGACGATCCTTCAGCACTACGACCTTCTCTTCTTCACTTGCTAGCATATCGGTATACTTTCGTGTGAATTCTCTCACATATTGGGTTACACTTGATTGCCTTTGTTTCAAATTGTGACTCTGCATATTATTTAAATAGATCTGGCCCACATAATCTTCTTGAACTCATCCAGAAAGACCTCCATGTAACTCTGCGGTGGTAGGTCCTGGTCACGAGGAAACCCACCACCTAATAGCCTCATCTGTAGTAATAAGGTTGCATTCAATTTCTCTTCAATTTGTATTAATTTGCTAACTGAGCTCGATTCTCTCGAGCCAATTTTCTGCCATAGCAGGCTCATCATCCTTCTTTCCCGAATTCTTAGGTCGATTTTGCCATTCTTTCTATTGGTTGATCATTTGCTGACGGGCTTGATTGCGACTAGTTGCCCGACTCTTTCTAGAGCGAGCTAGCTGTTGGAGGATACCCATAGTACCTCCTACTGTGATGGGATTCGTGCGTTGGTGGAGCATAAGATGCTTGTCCACCTACCACACTAGTAGGACTATCAGGACGATTTCCCGGGTCACCCTCGACCCTGTGGGTACCTGAACCATCCATGCTTACCTATTAAAATCAGCCAGATCACGTGAGTCATATCATCCCTTTATATGCCGTCGATGTATGTGAAATACCATTTCAAATCCTTTTTTAAAAACCCGTTTAGAATTTTTTCCGAAGCTTTAAGCCTGAGCTCTGATATACTAAGTGTAACGACCCACCCCGGCCGGCGAGCCCGATTGAGTCGAACGAAAACCAAGGGCGGTTTAATTCTTTTTATTTGCATTTTATTACGTTTTCTTTTCAAAAATGCTCGCGACCCAAATCGGTCCGACCGAATAGGCGGATCGAACTTCGATCGGAAAGTTTACTCCGGCGTTTTATTTATCTCATCAAAAACATTTTATTAATTAGTTTGAATTCTTGAGCGGACAAATTTTAGTGACCCGTAATCATTTCAAATTCATCGATTAGAACCACTTAAACATTTAAACAAAAATACATTTTACAAAGAAAGCATTCATGCCTTTTCAAAATGATATACAAAATCAAGGTTCAGTTTGCTCTTTTTTTACAAGATACCACTTGTTCCAAGAGATGATATGTAAATTATGAGTATACACTTATCGCGTACTCTCTCTATGAGCTTTGCATTCTTGTGATCTTGGCCTTCTTTTTCTTTGCTTGCTCAATACCTACGCATAGATAAAACTACATGCTAAGCATTTTCATGCTTAATGGTTCTATACAGTTCTATTCCAATATTCAATTTAACTCGGCATTCATTTAACATTAAACCATGCCTAATATATCAACATGTACTCATGCTATTCATTTTCGCATGCTTTCAATATACAAATCATTTAACATATCATATCATGCATTTTCAATACGGCAATTCACCATTCACCATTCAATTTATGAGATTTAAGCATATACAAGAAGAATCTCATTACACTTTTCGTCAATGTTGGTTCTTTCACCTTGACTGTTTCAATTTACAATTTCGACAGTTAGTTTGATGAGTCATACTTGTATCATTCGGTAATGTGCTTACACATTGCTGGTCGGTCTCCCATCATGACGGATCTTTGTTGGTGCACCCGACATGTGGTATCACTTATTCGGTCTTCCATCATAACGGATATCGTTTGGTGCACCCCGACATGTGGTATCACTTAAATGCCATACTCCATCAAGGCGGAAGCTGGTGTGACATCTTGAAGTGGGACATTTCTTCAATGCCATCGTCATCAGCGGATGTCGAACCCGTGCATCCGCCAAGTGGGACATTGGACAATTTCGGGGTACCTTTGTGACGGATGCCGATTTGTGCATCCCATCAGGCGGTTCATTCGATATATCAATCAATTCACATTTATAGTAGTTCCGTTTGTGAATCTAAATCTTTATCATCCATTCATTCATTCGGTTTTCAAATATCACATTTCAATTCCATATTCACTTTCGTATTATCTTTTCAAAGATATACTCAATCTATGTACTTATTTCATATACTCATTTACGTACTCGTCTCATACACTCATTCATGTACTCATTTCATAGTTACTTGGTAAACTACCAGAATACGTGAAATAAGAATAGAGTCGAAGAACAAGCCCAGGAAAATTTGTCGAATCTGCTTCCCTTCACTTGATCTCGGTCCTAGGTTGGCGATCATCACCGTCCTAGTCAATAACATTCATTGCCACTCTTAGTGGATAAACAATTGTTAAACAATTTTGTAGTGAATTACAAATTTATTTTGTTAACGAGTCTTGGGTTGGGCCCAAGTGCTGAAGGCGAACTCGCCTCAGCTGACCGCTTTGCCTCGTGATGGTGCGGTACACTTTTCACCTAGCTCTAACTAATTGAACCCCCATTAATCATTTCTTAGGGTCCTTGACAGCCGGTATCTGAATCACGGGACTTAACAGTGAAAATATGCAAAATGGGACTCTTTGAAACAACATCTTAGGTACACATGACTGTTATGCAGTCACAGGTTATTTACCTACAACTTCTGGCTTTTTGAGTACACCCTTGAGCTACCGGTATAGGTTACCACTGCATACCTGTACAAATCTGGCTGCTTTGTGCCGAATTTACACTCTACGGAGTTTTACTTGAAATGTGAGGGATTTTGCATTTTCTACATTTTTCATCCACAACTCTTATCCATTAAATCCCATATCAAAAAATCCCACCATGGAATCTACCAAAAACAACTCCAAATCATGGTTTTAGACTCATAAAATCCATTTTCTCAAGTTAGGGCTTTTCACCAAATCCAAATCAAAATATGCGGTTAGGGTTTTATTTTTCTTTGTGAACCTCTTGAATCTCTTAGCACATATGATGCTTGGTCTTTTAGGAGTAAGAAGTGGGGAAAGAGGATCACACAAAAGCTTGATCTCTTGCAAACCCCTGGCTTTTCTCCTCCATTTCTTCCTCTTCTCCAAACGGGATAGGCTCAAAAAAATGAGCTCCTAAGACTGGTTGGTCTTTTATAAATCCACTTAAGTGTAAGGGCCTTGTTTGGCTATACACTTTATCATTCTAATTTTCCCCTTTTGCTCTTAATTAACTTATTCTCTTAAAGGCTATGTTTGGCTCAAAACCCGGTATTACATTTTAAAGTCTCCTATTATTCACTTTGATCATTCAATAAATCGGTACCATTTTGACATTCTAACTCTTTATTTCACTTTCCTTATCATTTATCGTTATTTTCCCATCAGCATTTAAGCTATCATTTGACCCTTAGGTCCTTATTTTCACAATTTTCCACATTTTCCCTTTTCACTTGGGTTTATTTCTGGAGTTCAATCCATTTCTCAGTTTAGCATATAATATTCAATCATATGCCCACACTTTATATTTACTTTTCCTGATTTAATAAATTACCCGGAAAAGCCAACGAGTTTGATAATTCTTGCAAGGAATATATAATAAAATTATTATAAAAATTCTAGGGTATTTTGAGGTATTACAGCTTATGTGCAAACTGGTACCACACTTGCGATGCGAAGTATCTACATTCTTTGTTACTGAAGTGTTGCTTTAATACATATCTTAAGTTATCTGCGATCTCAAACTCAGTTTTAGCATACACGATTTGGCGAGCAATAACATGTAATTAAACCCCATAATTAAGCAAACATATGAACTCATGTATTCAAATAGCTAAAACTGAAAATCAATCCAATAAGCGTAGTTAGGGTTGTGAAACCATAAGAAAAGAGTTAGTTCATCATGTATTCACAGCAGTTGAAGAATTCAAATCATGAAGCGGAGTTGAAGGAAAGACTACGAGAAAAATCATCACCATTGATCTGTCCCAAATCCGTCTATCTTGATCTCTCACTCTTTTATCTCCTTCTTTAATCCATCCTTTTTAGTGGAAGGTACTCCTTTTTATACTCGAGACGGGCCCATCAATGGCCCGGAAGCTAGGGTTTTGGGGTTCCGTGTGGAAGGGCCTCTTCTCACAGGAAAGGTGGCCGCAGCGCGAACCGAGGCCTTTGATTTTGGGCTTTACGGTTCCTTTCTGGTGAAGGGGGTCTTCGCAACTGACAGAAGTGCTTCTCGCGAAGGGGGTCTTCTGTAGCGAACCGTAACCCTTTGTGATCTTTGCCTTTTTAAGTGTTTATCATACGCTGCATTTTTCTTTTTAGCTCCCTTTTGATTCCAACATCGCCATATTCTATAGAATAATATAATATGAGGGATTAGCGTAATATTAATGAAAAAGACTGTGAATCATGCATTTTAGTGATAAAGAACAACGTGAATTTAACATAAATGCACGCATGATTCATTCCGATCAACACCCCCAAACTTAGCTTCTTGCTTGTCCCCAAGTAAGAATAGACTCCACCCAGGGCACACAAGAATAATGTGAAACTATATGACGATATGGGCTAAGCACATGGCAATGACAGAAGGGTCCATATTAACCAGTTCAAAAGATTCAAGGACTACCTTACTTGTTTAACTTTCCAAGAACACCTGCCAGGTGGTCTCGGTTGACCAAGTAGGTCAACCCCATTTTTAATGCTCAATAATCTTTCCCAAGGTGTCTAAGTGCGGTTAAGGTGTGATATCCGATGCATAGTTTGACTGCAGTACCCCCAAACTTGAATCGAACTCGCCTATTTGGAATAGCTTAACACGGAAGGATGAGAACGCACCAATTTATTCACTTCAGCTACTCCCAAGAGGATTTACTCTAAGACAAATTCAGGATGGAGTACGATCTTAGAGATTTTTAGGTGAGAGTTCTGTAGCGAGGGATCGTTGGTGACTCCCCACCCCCGAGTTGGTTAGGGCATGGGCATTCAATTCCCATGCTTCACCCCGAACCTCAACCAAACCTCAAGGTTCGAGATTGTGTAGATCATCCATTACGTCTGTGTAAGACAGTGAAGTCAATGTCCAGTGATTGGCTCGAGCATTGAGCTTTAAAATCCTCTCGGTTATGCAGGGATTACGATTGGATGATCCCCATTGTTCTTATTATTCTCTTTCTTTTTTTCATTTTTTATTTGAGACTCAAAGCGGATCCTCTTTTCTAGGTGTCCCATCACTTAGGTGGTTACTTCCTAAGGTTGTGGGACTCTTATATGGTAGTCAGTCAAAGCATACCCCGGAGACCACGTGTGTGTGTGCAGAATAGCCTACTTCGGGAATTGAGTTCTTGAGATCTAAAAAAGGGTGGCCAGACATGGTTAGTCTCGACTTTACACAACGCAATCCCAATTGTCAAACAACCTCGAAGTCCCTACTCCGTTTTGCGATTACTACGACTTCCTTTTGTTGCCATCATGCTCAAAAATTAAAATGAGTGCTGATACTAACTCAGAAGGCTGTCATATTGGTGCATGAGAAACAACCTAACTACGCCTAAAATAAAAAAATAAAAAAAATGGACTAACAACACAAAATAGCAAACATGCAAAAATAAATAACTAAAAATATATACCTAACATGCAAAAATGGAAAGATAAAATAAATTGGACTTAACATGCAAAAATAGCAACAATAGCTTAGTGAGAATAAAACTAAGTCTGCGAGTCAAAATAAAATAAGTCATAACGTTAAATAAACTAAGTCACACCCCATACACCCACACCCCCAAACTTGAAATAGACAGTGTCCTCAATGGCAGAAAGAAAAGAAAGCAGAAAGTAAAGAAATAAGTCCCAGAAAAAAATATATATATATCACTGTAGTGGTGGCGGTGGTGGTGTTGTGTGGAATGACAAAAGTTGAGCGAGGTGCTAGGTGATGCAGTCTGGTGGCTCGGTCGCGACCATTTCAACCGGATGGAATCCATGTCACGGCTCGGGAACGGCAGGTGCTCTGAGACCCTTCATTGGCGTCAAGCGGGCGGTGAGTGCATGGATCTAGTCGACGGGGGCGGGTCGGCCAGAGAGGGAGGACCTCGGGGTGCCGTCCACTAAGTCACTCGTGCTAGGTGTGGCCGCTATGGCATCATGCGTCGGTCTCGTCATCATCCCGGGACTCGTCGGAACTCGAGACTTCACTGCAGGGCGTGGAATGGGCGGCGGCTGCTGTGCACACTCCTGGGAGTCAAACATCTGAACTCGACTGATCGGCATGCTTCGATTGATTAGGGAGGGTGGATCGGGGTGCGGTCTCGGTGTCGTAGGTCATCTTGATCAACCCCAACTCAATGATCTTCCCGATGTCGAATTGGAGTCCCTTGGCCATGGCGTACAAAAGGATCGTCTTGTCCTTTGTCACTGTACTAAGATGCAGTGAAGGTTTAATCTTAACAGATAAAAAATTATACCAAACCTTCGCCACGGGCGTGAGTGCTATCATCGGAAATGTTGTGAACTCGCCCGTCAACGGGTGGCGCAGCCACACGTCCTGGCCCTGTGTGAGCTCCTGGTACTCCTCATTGTCGTCCTCCCACAGCCGATAGAAACGGTTGATGGCTCGTGCCCCGAAATCGACCCACCTACCTCGGACAAACACTGTGGTGCCGACCCGAAATGGCAAAGTTAAAGTGGGAACTTGAGATGATCGGGACGATCACGGGGTCGGGGAGCTACGGTGTCACCCTTGACCTTAGTGGATGGTGAAATTGAAGAACGCATTTGAGGTCGTAAAACCCCGCTCCGAGACTAAGTTCGGATGCAAAGCAACTCATGGTAGAGCCGCTCTACCTCCCGAGAGATGAAACGGTGCGGATCGTCCGGAGGGGGACGTGCAGCCCGGGATGTGGAACCGGAGCGGTGTCGCTAGGTTGGGACAGTCTTCTTTAGCTCCATAATAGTCACTGATGGCTCGAAATCTGAAAAAAATACACACAAGAAAAAACAGGAGACAAAGGGGCACACCAAAAAACGTTTGGAGGGAAAAAGTGTCCGTCGCGAGTATTTATAAAGGCCTAGAATATGAGCTGCTTCACCGTGGTGAAGGACCCCTTTGCTGCGATGAAGACATACTTCCGCGAGTGGCGAAGAGTGGAGCCTCCCAGGAGGCGAAGGTGACCGCTGCGGACGAAGTTTGGTCCTAGCTTCTGCTTGAAACGGGGTTCCCATGGCGAACCTGCGCTGGGCCCCGAAAGTTTGGTTCCCTCCACAGCAGCGAAGCTTGGTTCACTGCGGCGGACCAGAAAGTATGGGCACTGTGTTTTTGCCCTCCACCTTTAAGATTCATCACATAATTAAAAATAGTGAGTTAGGATGCCTGACAGAAAATTTTTACGTAAGCAGTTGAAGGAATGGAGATAATATGAAATAAGGGGAAGAGAATCTCCACTGATGGCAGGTTGCCTCACGAGCTATATTGCGTCATTAGCTACGACATTCCTGCATCTCCATGTTGTATTCTAGAGGAACTGGGAATGCTATTGCACCTTCGTGGTGCTCAAAATCGTTGCTCAGGTTGGTTGGACTATTTTGGCTACCATGCCTTTGATCTTCTGGGTAACTCGTTATGCAACACGAGATTTACCCGGGAGTTTACCACTTCGCCTTGCAAGATCTCTTTGGGGTGGAGGACCGGGGCATCTTTGTTAGGGTAGTCATCTGTGAGCTTCATGGGTCGGAATACATGAAAGTTGATCTCGTCTTCTAGGGCTCTCAATTTCAGTTCTCCCTTCTGCACATCAATTAGTGCCCCGCTAGTCGCTATAAATGGCCTACCCAATATGATAGGTATTTCTTTATCTTCTTCCATATCTAGAACTATGAAATGCGCCGAATAGACACTCCCACTTTGACTAGAGACGTCTTCTATCACCCTGAGGTGTTTTGGTGACCTATACGCAATTGGAGTCTCACGTGGTTGGGAGAGCTACTTACAAATCCCAATTGTACGAATAGATAGCGGCGTAGAGGTTAATACTTGCTCCGTCGCCGCAGGCCTTCTCAGATGGAATTTCCAATTATTGCATGGTATAGTAAAACTACCGAGAGTCTTTAGGCTTTGTGGCGGTTTTCATTGTAGGATGGCACTACACTCCTCGATTGAGTTTTCTTGTCTCAAAGTCCGGCGGTCTTCTTTTGTTGGAAGCGATGTCTCTTTCATGAATTTCCACATAGGCGGGCATGCTGCAATGCATCTGACAAGCGGAATGTTTATTGGGTTCTTAGAAACACCTCCGGCTTGGTGAATTACTTATCCAATTTGCTCTTTTTTAGGCGTTGAGGGTACGGGATTGGGATAGTAGGTTCAGTCATGTTTGGTCGACCCTTAGCCTCTATTTCTTCTTCATCCAACTTTTGTGGGGTTGTTCCCACGCTGCCTTGTCATTAAGCTGGGATGGATTACTTCTTTTGTCTCTACCTCCTATCACTTGGTGGCTGCCACAGTGCTTTGCTGGTTCTTTGCACCTCAATGTGACAGCTTTTACCTGTTCGTTACCCTCTCGCCTCGGGTTCACCTCATAATTACTCGGTAATGCTCCCTACTGCCTCTCTGTCAACAACATGGCCATTTGGCCCATTTGCACCTCTAAGTTTCTCAATTGTGCTGCCTGATTGTTCAATTGGGTGGTCTGGCTTTACAAATTCACCTTTGTCTCATTCATAAAGGCGGTGTGTGAGGTGAGCATTTGTGCAAGTGCTTGCTCTAAGTCTACTTTTTTCTCAGGGGTTGGTTCATTCACTCGAGGTGGTGGCATGTTGTTCTGACTATTCCTCCAACAATAATTCTTGTTAGATTACCTTGGTTACCTCTCCATCACGACACATTGACTACGATTACGGTATGCATTACGATATGCGTACCCTCATATTGCCCTTGTTGTGGTTGATTCTGTTGATTCACATATTGGGCTTGCTCTACTGTCATCTGCCCTGACTGACACTCCATAGTACTGTGCTATCCACCACAAGATTCACAAATTTCCCACGGACTATTCTGAATAGCATTTATTGAGCCCTGTTACTTATGTAGCTGTTTAGTTAACTGTGCGACATGATTTACCAGGTTACTTAGAATCTCTGTGTTTACTCCTGTTGAGGGTTTCCTAGGTGTTGATCTATCTCTAGGCCATTGAGTAGTATTAGTAGTTGTATCCTCCAAGATCTCATAGGCTTGATCTGTGGTTTTCTTGTGTTGCCCGCTGAAGCATCAATGATTGTCGTGAAACAATAGTTGTAGAGCATTATGCACTACATCAATTTAGTTAATCTATGATGTGGACAGCTCCTCAATAGCTCATGAAATCTCTCCCAAGCCTCAACTAGGTTCTCGTATTGAGTGTGCAGTGTTAGTTTCTTAGTTGGCTGGTATTTGAGTGGAGCTTGGTCATCGATTTCTACACCAAGTCATTCCATAAGGTGATGGAGTCTGGAGGTTGGTTGGTCAACCAGTGTTTAGCCCGGTCACTAAGTGACAATGGGAATAGCCTCAGTTTGAGAGCTTCTTCAGTTACCCCATTATAGCAGCGATCACATACCGATAAAGTTGGTCAAGCGTGCGTCGGGGTCTCGGTCGGTAACCATTAGGTGGATATTGTGAGCATGCAAGTCCTCCTTTAACTCAAAGTTGTTCGTTTGTATAAGTGGTCGTCGTATAGCTGACTGAACAACTGTAGGTGGCAAGGCAAACTCCTCAAGTAGCATATGCGGATTATCAGGTTGTACGAAGGGTGTGGTGGCCGGATTTCTATAGTTCTGTCCATTCTATTCCACCTGTGGTTCATCCCCATCATGAATATGTCCTGCGATACCTTGATCTTGCATGATTTGAGGGAGTTACGTGGAGTCTTTCTAAATGTCGATGCAGTATCGTTCTGGTTCGAGGATCGGATGGAAGCGATTCCTGTGATCTTGTATTTGCATACCTCTAAATACTTTCCTAAAATCATAGGATGAAACGAAACCAAATCACGAAACCACCGTCTGATAAAAGAAGAACACATAAACCAAGAATAAAAGTAAAAGAAATGATCAAGAAGTGAGAATAACAAAGAAAGTACAAATTAGTCCAAAGTACTATCTATGGCATGGTTGTCAATATCAGCACTAAACTTCTCACGGCAGCGACACCAAAGCGACGGGCGATGGTGAGTGTGTAAAATTAATTGGAAGCCTTGAGCAGGTATTAACATGAGTATCTGTGATCGATAGACATAGTGTAATGGTTAGTCAAGTGTCATTCCCTCTCAGAAAGAGAAAGGCGTGTTGACTATTTATTGTAGCTTCAATAATATTTGGATCTAATCCTAAAGCGAATTTCGACTAAATTTCTAGAATTAACAAAAACTTAAAATTGCGTGTATTGAATTATATTAATGATGAGAAACTTAGGGTTTTACCTTCTCCTACCACTCTTGATGGATGTCAATTCAATTAAGGACTTATTGAAGTATTTATATGAGTTATGTTGGCAAGTTGATCTTTCCTACAAGATATTCTCTCTCGAGATATATTTGCCTATCTCACCAGTGGGATGTATTCCATCTCTACCTCAACCCCTCGAAACTCCGCAAATGTGCAAACCTAGTGCCACACTTGCAGTCTAGAATATCTCTATTCTTGACGCCTAATTGATAACTTTAACCATGTCCCTAAGTTATCTCTCCCGATCTCAAACTCCCAGCTTTAGCATGCCACAGTTGGCAGACATGTATAATTAAACCCGAATTAAAGCAAACATATGAACTCACTATTAGCATTCAAATAGCTAAAACTGAAAATCAATCCATCAAAGTGTGGTTAGGGTTGGCAAAACCCTAGAGAAAAGAGTTAGGTCATCATATTATTCACTATAGATTGAAGAATTTGAATCATGAAGTGGGTTGAAGGAAAGACTACAGAAAAATCCGTCTTCGTGATCTGTCTCGAATCCGTCTATCTTGATCTCTCACTCTTATATCTTCTCGTCCTCTCTTTGCTTGAGTACTCCTTTATACCTCGAGATGCGGGCCCATCAGTGGCCCAGTTGGAGTTTTTAGAGTTCCGTGGAAAGGAACCTCGTTTCCTGCCGTGACGAACCCAGGCCTTTGATTTGAGGGCTGCAGTTCCCGCTGCTTGGTGAAGGGGTCTTCGCGTGAACTCGTAACCCTTTGTGATCTTTGCCTTTTCGTCATTTCTATACCTTTGTTTTAATCTTAGTGCCCTTTTATTCCAACATCTCCATATTCTATAGAATAATATAATATGAAAGGGATTAGCGTAATATTAATGAAAAGACGATGAATCATGCATTTTGAAATTTATAAAGAACAGGGAGCTAAGCGAAATGCTCATGATTCCCATCCCGATCAAATGGAATCTTCTTTACTTTCTTCAAAGTCTTCACTATCTACACTATAACACCCCAAAATATACTCTAGTCGTTTTCAACATGTTTAGGGTATTTTGTAGGTATAATTTGAATTTTTCGTAATTTAAATGCAAAATGTGAAATTTTCGAAACCCGAAATATGTACAGGAAACAAAGGTAAAAGTGGAATTTGGAAAAACAAGATATAAAAGTCATAAGGTAAGAAGATTATGAGCTAAAGAGGAAATATCATAACTTGATTTGTAAATAGGGAGAGATGAAGGACTAAAAGGGTAATAAAAATTAAAAATCAAAAGGGTGAAAGAGCAAATTTGGTCTCTCATTTTTGGGAGAGCAAACGTGAAGAAAGAAAGAGAAAGAAGAAGAAAGAGAAAGAGAAAGAAGAAAAAGAGTATGGAAGCTATGATTTTGGTATGGATTATTGGACTTTTGGACTTTTGTATGGATTTTTATAGGTTGGTATGGATATTAGGTTGTTCCATTTCTAGGGTTTAGTTAGGAATACATCATAACCCTAGTTTTGTTGAAAGTTGGATTGGTAAAGCCCTAGTTCGTATGAGATGAGGATGGAATCCTCCCTTTGAGTTTGGATTTGTATGGATTGTAAGAAAACAAAAACCCTAACTTTCCCTTTTGTGATTTTGATCTTGGGGAAAAGCCCTAACTTGGGGAAAATGGGGTTTTTATTGATTCTAAACCATTATTGGAGTGATTTGGGTAGGATTCCATGGTGGATTATGAGATACACGAGTTTAGAGGAAGTTATTTGAGTTTTTGTGGGTGGGAAATGGCAAAATCTGCCATTTCTAGGCAAAACTTCGGCGATATTGAGGTACTAGTACATTGAAAGTGGAGTGCAGGTGCGCATGGATGAGAGACAAGTGGTGCAGTTGCGAGGATTATTGGTGCCGGTACTGTACGAGGAAAGGGTTGGTACGGTGCGACCAAAGTGATCTTGATGCAGATTAAGCCTCAGTATGCGATTTTTTTGTATCAGTGCGTTGTTAAGCCCCAGTTGTACACTTGGAGTAATTATGGGAACCCTAATAAATGACTAACGGGGGTTCAAATAAGAATGAAACTAGAGTGAAAACACATCGTACTACCTCGACGATAGAGGCAAGCGAAGCCCTTGCAGCGAGTTTGATGTTAATGACTTAATGCCTTATGATAATATAGTAAGTTCCTAAACACATATAATTGTAGGACTGCCTAAGGCCGGATATTGAATGATGGCACCTCTGTTACGTGGGGAAGCACGTATAGTACTTCGGTACTCCTGAGTTAGTGCAGCGGCCTCTCTAACCTGCCGACACATTTAGTGCCCGGTGCTCCCGATTAGTGCTACGACACTCTCTGACCATGCTTTGGCACATTTAGTACTTTGGTACTCTACATTTTAGTGCGTGGCACTCTGTCAATCTTCGGCCTCTGCTTTGTGCTCTGACACCTCGTCTTGTACCGTACCTTCGGGTGTTGTTGTGTTGTGTCTGACTCAATCCTTATTACCGATCTAGGTAGTCAAATAGTTATATGATAGAGTACAAATAACGAACAAAGAGTAAAGTAAAGAATTACAAGTATAAGCTCTATGCCTGCGGGTACTCCGACGATTATAAGCTATGTGGTACCTCAATTTGCCTCCATATAGTATAAACTCTATAGTATCTAAAGAATTTTCCATACAAGTACAAACTCTGTAGTACCTACAGGTACCTCCGTACAAGTTATAAGCTTTGTAGTACCTCACAGTTTTCTCATGTCTGAATAACTCCTACGGGAGATGCGAGCAGTATAAGCTTTTGCTATAAGTACAAGTAATATTAGCATAAGTTTGTTATATGAATTCATAAAAATTCCGTATATCTATTCTGTTATCATAACTACTTGTAAATGAGTATCCAGTTCATGTGTATATGTATAGTCATATGTTTCCCACTAGTAGTAAAGCTTATACGAGGAGTTTCAATTAGTGTAGGTACGGGAGGCGATACGATCGGGATGAATCATGCGTGCATTTCGAGTTAAATTCTCGAGGTTCTTTATATTTAAAATGCACTTGATTCACCCAGTCTTTTTCATCAATATCACGCAAAATCCCTCATATTATATTGTTCTAGAATATAGCGATGTTGGAATAAGAGCGACTAAAGGCAGAAAAAAAACAAGCAAAAATGACGAAAAGGCGGACGAAGTGCTGCGGATTTAGCGGCCCGATGAAGAGACTCTTCCAGCGAAGCACTTAACCCTCTGAAGGCCTTAGCGGCGAACCGGTAAATGGGAGATTGGCCCACCATTTCTGTATTGAACAGAAGCAACGCCCGGCCGCTTCTTAGCTAGGTCCCTTTCAACGAGTCGCGAGAACCACAATTTTCTAGGCCATTGATGGGCTGTCTCGAGGTATAAAAGGGAATATTTTTGAAGTAAAAAGGGGATTGGATTGTGAGAAGAAGGAGGCGATGGAGAAGAAATCAATAGATGGATTCGAGAAAGATCGAGACGAAGTTTTTAAATAGTTCTCCGCTTCAACTACTTCATGATTTGAATTCTTCAATCTTTAATGGATAATATGATGAACTAATTCTTTCTCTAGGTTTGCTTGACCTTAACCCACCCAGGTTGATGGATTGATTTTCAGTTTAGTTTAATTGAATATTAATATGAGTTCATATGTTTGCTTTGATGCAGGTTTATTACATGTTATTTATGCAGCGACGTGACATGCATAAAGCTCGGAGTTTGGGAATCGAAGATAACTTAGGGACATGGTTAAAGCAACACTTGGGTAGTGAAGAATAGAATATTCCCGAGACTACAAGTGTGGCCTTTAGGGTTTGCGTTTAGGCGTTTGGTCTGAGGGTTGGGGTAGAGATGCAATACATCCTGCAGCGAGATAGGCAAATATATCTCAGAGAGAATATCTTATAAAGTATCAACACATAACACTAACTCATATGAATACTTCAATAAAATCCTTAGTGAATTGACATCTATCAAGTGTGGTAGGGAGACTGAAGAAAAACCTAAGTTTCTCATCATTGATATAATTCAATATACCCAATTTTAAGTTTTTGTTAATTCTAGTAACTCAGTCCTAATTCTCTTTAGGATTAGATTCAAATATTGTCGAAGTCATTAAATCAGTATTCAACACACTTCTCTTCGAGGGAACAACACTTGACTAACCACTATACTACATCAACTCGACGCGTATACTTGCGCACATGGGTTTGCATTTCCCACCTAATTTTGCACACTCACTTTCAGCCCATCAACGTCTGTGATCTTCCGCTGTTAGGCGACACTTGAGTCCATGTGCAGCATCAGGTTTGCGCTCTACGATTATGTAAATGTAAGTATGCAGTTTTGAATATATATATATATATATATATATATATATATGTAAATAGGACTCAGGATTGTATGTATTGACATTATAAACACCACTACGGTAGTAGTTTTATTTTTTTATCTTTGAATATGATATTTCGGTCGAGTTATAGGGCTTAGAATCTGAAAAGTAAAGAAGTCCCGATATAGTTTCAACCCCCTTTGTGCGCCTTGGCGGGGTTGGGAGTATTTTATACCTCTCACTCCCATTGACATCATCATCTTCAAACTCATTACTTTTATTGCCATCATTTTCCATAAAGGCATGATCAAGCTTCATATTCATACAACTTCATTAACATCGCGAAATTGAAGGCGTCATTTAAGTTAGCCTTGATTCGATTCACGGAGGATCTATGTCATAACTAATAGCCAATATATATCTTATGCAATAGCGGGAGCATCAATCTCATAGTTTTACAAAATTCTATCACATCTATGTTTAGATTATCTTACTCAACACATTTTGTAACACCCCGATCCGAGAGAGTGTACGAGTACATGATCTTTGTAGGGGTGTATAAGAACACTAAATGTCACATAGTAGTATTTTGGAGACTAAAATAGGAAATGATAGGAAATGATAATTTATGGTATGAGCATAAGGGTATAATGGTCATTAAGAGAAAGGATATGGAAATCATAATCAAGTTAGAGATGGGCCTTGTCTGAATAAATAAGTTACAATTGCAAAAATTAAAGTGTTGAGAACTATTTGAGTCAAGGAAAGGTTAAAAATATAATAATAGGAAAATAAAGAAAGCCAAAAGTCATTTTGGTCTCAAAATTTTGCCCTAGAAAACCCTGTAGGAGAGAAAGGAGAAAGGGAGAAAAGGGAGAGAAAAGAAAGGGGAAGAAAATGGTGGAGCAAGGTGGGAGATGTGATTTTTCTTCTCCTTGAAAGCTTTCAAGTGCTCTACAGAAGTGGTAGCAAGGAAGGAGTAGAAACCAAGAACAAGTAAGTTTTCCAATGGTGGGAAAGTTAGGGTTTGATGTTTCATGTCTAATGTCTTGAATTTTCTGGTATGGATGTTAAATTGGTGGTATTTAAGGTTTAATGGTGCGATTTTGATATCAATTGAGAAAGGAAATGGATTAGGTTAGGTTTTGAAAAAGAAAGTGAAATTATTTAAGTTTGATAGAGAATTGTGTGTGATATGTTGAAATGGTATAAGGCATCAGATTGGAGTGTTTAGAGTGAAAAAAAAATGGAAGAGAAACACATTACGGTCATTTTAAATGACAGTCTCAGTACGAGGAAATGCCCTATTTTTACTGTTTCAACCAATTTTATTTTGACCATAACTTGTTCATTTCTTATCCGATTTGAGTGATTCAAGTTTCTGGTTAAAATAGACTTCAAGGAAAATCATACATATAGAAATAGGCATCGTCAAATTCTGATTATAAGTAGCCTAAAAATTCACTCAAAGTAGGGCCATGTGCAAGCCAAATTCTGGTTCAGTTTTTTGAACATAGATTAGCCCGATTGTTTGAATGTAAAGTGAGTTTCGATTGCTCGATTTGGGTGATTCAATTTGAGAAGAACCCTTAGCACCTTAAATTTTAAATAGTACAAAGAAGATAATGTCAAATGTAAATTAAGACCCTGGAAAAAAATGGATATGTCAAGCAGTCCAGTACCAAAATCGGTAAATGACTAGTTTGGCATGAAAATGCCATCACTTGAATTTGGAAGAGTCAATTGGAATGAGTTCCAATTTCTAAAGTAAAGTAGATTCATAGAGGAACAGAAAAGGATTTGAATTGATGGCTTTAAGGTCATTTTGTAAGAAAAGGTAATTTGGTCTTTCCTTGATTATGTTTTTAAGTATGGTTAAATGGTATTTAAGTGAATGTAGTGATGTGGTTGGGTGAAAATGAATGTGTATGATGGATTAAATGGGTTATGGTTAATGGTTAGTTATGGTTTCTTGAGTGAAAAAGGACCTTTATCGGAAGGGAGCGAAGACTCGACGGGAAGCAAGCGGGATTGAGCGGTGAACGGTGAGTGAAAATGATTTTTGAAAATTGAGTTTTTAAAGTGAATGGTTTTAATGTTAAAGCTTGAAAGTTTAATGGAAATGTTTATGTAAATGTTAAGGCATATGGAAATGTTTTTATCTTGCATCAATATATATATTTATATGTATATTAAATATGTATGCATATGTTAAAAAAGTATTATGAAAGTTTTAAAGCGTATAAAGAATGCATATGTGTTTTAATGATAAAAACAAAGGATTTAAATGTATTTATAAATGTATTTTGAAGAAATGTTTTACTGATAGTTTTTAAACCCCCTATGATGATATGACTGATATAAATGAGGTACCTTAGCGTGTAGGATTTAGAGGGTAAAGTTATAGGTTACTAACTGAGGAGGAGAGATTAGGTGTCTAGAGTAATATCCTTGCACGTGATAAGGTCTTGTAATTTGGAACCACAATGCAGCGTGAGTTTCTCCGCAGCGTAGTGGTTATGGCTGGAATGTGATTGTCCCTCGTCGTGCCAGGAAGCTGATCGGTGTGTTTATTCCCCCAGGTTCATGAGAAAGAAAAATAAAGAAAGAGAAGTTTAAGGCATAAATGTTTAAGGAAGGCATAATAAATGGATTTTAATTGTATAAGTATTTATTATAAAAGAAAAGAAAAAGAAAGTTTAAGGCATAAATGTTTAAGACATAAGTGATTTTAATTGTAATAGTATGTATTACTTTGATATATACTGAAAATGTTATTTAAATGAAAATGTACCTCCAGCTGGGCTCCTTTAGCTCATTATTTTCCATTATGTTTCAAAAACATTTTGGGACCGAGATAGGTACACGGTAGAGCGTCCCCAGGTGCGATGAGTCGAGCCATCGAACCTTTGTGATTTCATTGTATATATAATTTTCATACGTATATGTTGAATATTTTGTTATGGATATATAGTATATGTATAAAAGTTGAAAAGGAACTCGTGGGCTTTGATCCTCGGTGGACGAAGTGCGTAGGCGGTCGGCTTAAGTCAGGCTCGACCCGATCTTTTGATAAAAACAAATGCATGGATTTGAAAAGAGAAGTTTCAAATGTTTGATGATTGAAATGAATAAATGTATATATGTATATATTGTGTTTTGATTTGGTTGTGGACGAGGAGTCCTAAAGCGGAAGTTGAGAAATTGAGGATGGAAAGATTAGGGAGTGTTTTAAATGTTTTGGAGTTTGTAAGTTTATAAATCAGAAAAACATAGAAACTACTGGCAGTTTTAAGAAAAACCTAAGCGTTTGAAAAAGAAAAGAAAAGAAAAAAATTTACCACTTAAACTTCCGCATTATTTTCTAAAGATATGTTAGGATTATGAAAAAGGGTTCGCTCCATAGATTTTATTTTATTTATTTTGAAAAGTTTCTATATCCATTGGAGTGCCGGGAGGTCCCCTCGGGTTCATGAGGTTAATCTGGGTCGGGATCATTCAACGTGGTATCAGAGCCACGGTTTTGAAAATGTTATAAGATTTGAAATTTTATGTTCATACGATTGTTTTAATGTTTTATTTTAAAATTGCATAAATTATTTATGTGATTTAAAATCATATATGCGATACATGACATATTAAATTTTTTGAATTCACGAAAAATGCGTCGTGTAGACCCCCACTTAGGAGAGCTCCTGAGCGTTAGTACCACCACCGGTGGACTATGTTGATGAGTCTGCTTATGTTCCTCACCCACGGTCTGGTGACCTATGCCACCTGAAAAGGGGCCGCCACCACCTCACGAGGTTGTGGGAGGATGAATATCATTAAGCCGAATGGCACCATTTTAGCATTGCATTCGGCGACCAGTGGTAGCTTCTATAGAGAGGCAGCTAGGGACGAGAACTCGATGGATTGGGGGCCGGAAAAGGCCGTCATGGTTAGAGGAAATGAAGCAGTGCACGGAGGGTGATGCAGTGTACGGATGACGGATAGTCACTTTTGCCTTTCTCCTCGGGATAGAGCATTGGAGTGGTGGAGGCGGTTCAGAAGAATACCCACTTAGAAAGTGTCACAGGCACAATTTAAGGAAAGGATTTCTGAGATAAATTTGTTCCAGCCAGTTACCGAGATGCAAAGGCTGAGGGTTCTTTGAGAATTTGGAGGAAGGCGGGGGGACACTCTCTGTGACCGGATTATGGCCAATTTTACGAGCTCGTCGGGCGTCCCGTTATCGAGGGATGTGAAGTTTAGTAAGAGATTTGTAGGTCTTCGTCGGTCAGAACCATAGTAGCGTCGACCGGCCCACACCGCGATGCGGCCGGGTGGTTGGGGTTGGGATTAGGGTTGAGGGCATGGGGTTGAAATCCCGGGTTACGACCCGGTCGAGGACAGAGAAGCGAATTGGGTCGACGTGGATTCGGGGGTTCCGGTAAGCGGTTCAAGAGGAGGGAAAGAACCTGGAGTGGGCCGGTGCGAGCCCGATGTCGAGGGGAGCCGCAGTCTAGCCGGGGAGTTCGATGGGCAGCGGGCAATTGGCTCAAGAGATTCCCAAAGCCAGAGTGTGCTACAAGTGTGGGAAAGAATTACAGTATGGTGAGTGCGAGAATGAGGATAGGCAGTTGCTTTAAGTGTGGACGGTGGGACACTACGCGAAAGTGCCAGAATAGTTTCGCGGTGGATCGGGAGTGGGACAGGCAGCGGGACCAGAGAAGCGGGTTCGATCTTTGGTAGAGGTCGGGGTCGGAGTGGGAGGGGGTTTTAGGCAGGCCCCTTGCATTTACTAGATGCGGAGGACGTGGTGAAGTCGACCATCTAGGGACGGATAGGGCGACCTGAGACATAGGCTAGGTGTTTGGGTCCACTTGACGGGGAGGTGAATGTAGCACCGGTCGCGGCCGGGTACTATCAGTTTTTGAGAGTGATGCTTATGTCTTGATAGATCAGTGCTACTCCTCGTTTATTTCAAGAATTTATTTGCCTGAGTAGACATGGGAATCCTGGCCCATAGATTGTAGTAGCATGGTAGTCTCCTTCCTCTACGGGAGATTCATATAGCGGATAGGTATACATGGGTTGTAGAGTGGTGTGAGACCTTGAGTGATTAATGCCAAAAGTGCGAATTTTGAACCACATATTAGATAGGTTTGAGTGCTTTGCGCATTAATCATGTCATTCTCACCAATTGAGTGTTCAAGTCTTCTTAGTGCCACTTATGCCATTTTAAAAAAAAAAAAAAAAAAAAAAGAAAAAAAAAAAAAAGTATTTTTGGTTGTTTGTAGGTATTTGAGCACTCTTGAGTTCCAATCTCAATACAAAGGATGAATCATGAAGTCCAGGAATTCCAAGTCTCGGCATCGACCAGCCCGAATCAATGAGAAAACAAGAGACGAAGTGAAAATTGATGCGATTGAGCGGGATGGCAGTGAAGGATCGACAATGCGAGGAATTTTCGCTAAGCTTCTTGAAAATTTTAATAAGTGCGAAAATTTCGCAACCTTAGTGAAAATTGTTCGCAACCCTAGCGAAAATGCGAATTTGCTAGACCATCAAATTTAAACTAACCTTGTTCCTTAGCGAAAATAATTGATTTAACTTCTCACAAAAATTTAGCTATCTTAGCGAAATTTAATATGTGAGTACTTTTACCCTTATGAGAATTTCTTGTTTCATTGGACACATTGATTTCGCTAATTAGCGAAATTCTTCAACTAGAAAATTGATGCCTCGTCATGCTTTGTAATTAATGCGAAGCGCCTCCAAACTTGGTGTATTATGGTGTCCTATAATAGCCAATTTCATAGGTTTTTGGTATTTTCATACCTTGAGGAGGCTATGTAAGCCCCTCTTTGTTTTGTAACTTAAGCAAGGAGTGAAGGAACAATTTGGAGGAGGAAGATATTTTTGTAAGTTTTCATTTTTGTACATAAAGTCTTTTATTTTAGGTTTTGCTTTTCTCTCTTCTCTCTCTCTTTCTCCTTTCTCGGCTGCAGACACCTCTTGAGGATATTGACTCAAGAGATGCTTGGCCTAAGCCTCCTTTCTTTGAAGAGGAAGGCTAGCTTGAGTGGTGGGGCATGTGCATGTTGTCTCTTGTACTAAAAGCTACAGGTAGTGTATTTATGGCCATATATTCTCAAAACATGGTTGCATAACATTGAATGTTATTAATTTGGCCAATACTCTCCCATGCTTTAGAATCGGTGCATATTATTCGAGTGAGAGAAATCTTTGTGATTCTTTAGATGGTCTTTACGAGCCTCTAAAATGATATTTATATGTTAGGTTTCTCAAATTAGGGTTGCATAGCATTTAATGTTATTGATTTGTGTCTCTCCATGCTTTGGTGTGATTCTTTAGATGGTCTTTCTGAGCCTGGAATGATATTAAATGTTAGGGTTTAAACTTGATCAAAGGGGCCGTAGCGCATGCTACTGTGTTGACTCAAATAGGAGTTGTTTCATGGGTGAGGTTGCTAGTTAAACATAGATCAGGTTATGCCGGGAACTATGGGTTGCTTGTCATAGCAGCGAGATAAAACGAGACACTTGTTTTGCCACCAACATGAGATTGACCTAATTCTTCAAGTTAACTTTCTGTACAACTCAGGTTTTACAATTATCGGTTTTCAAACCCTTCCCACTTTGTTTTGAGGCAATTCCAAGAGTCCAAGTAGAAAGCCTTGCAGCCGTGCATATGCAAACCATTTCTAGGATGAAAACCCATCCCGATGTTGAATACTGAACCCTTATCTGTGATAGCTTGACTACGCCGTTAGGAGAACACTGGGTATATATAAATATTGTTGATTCAGCTCAGCCTACTGTGGCACGAATCAATGAGTTTATGGCCAATTTGGTATTGTTGGACATCCAGGACTTCAATGTGATACTAGGGATGGACTGGTTGTCTCGACATCACACCACCATGGATTGTTTCAGGAAAGAAGTTAAGTTACGTAGGCTAGGGGGACAGAGATTTACTTTTTGTGGGGTAGAAAGATATTGTCCTCAGTATGATATGCGTGACGATGGCTGGGAAGATGCTCAGAAAATCATATCAAAATTATCTAGCCTATGGAGTTGAGGTGAGAGATGATGATATGAGATTGGAAGACATTCGGTGTGAGAGAATTTCGGATGTGTTTCGGATGATCTTCGAGGACTACCGGATAGTGAGTTGATTTTCGGGTCGAGTTAGCCCCTGGGACGAGCCAGATTTCGAGCGCCTAGGATGGCCTGCCAAATTGAAAGAACCCAAGAGTGCGAATGGAAATGAGTCGACAAGGGGTTCGTCGGGCCAGAGCATCTCCTTGGGGAGTCATGGTTTTATTTGTGAAGAAGAAGGGCGGGAGCATGCGATTATGTAGTGATTCTGAGTTGAATAAAGTAACAATACATAATCAGTATCCTCTTCAGGATTGATGTCTCTTTGATCGATTCTGAGAGCTAAGGTATTCTCGAAGATTGATTTGAGGTCGAGGCTATCATCGTTGAGAGTTCATGATGAGGATGTTCAAGGCGGCAGTGAGCACGAATACGGGCATTTTGAGTTTCTAGTCATGCCATTTGGACTTACAGATACTTGGCCCTTTTATGGATCTCATGAGCGGGATTTTCGGGCGCTGCCGATCGGTTGTGATTGTGTTTGGTAATGATATCTTGATCTATTCGGGCGATGGAGAAGAACATCGCGAGCGCAAGGATAATTACGCAAACATTGCGAAGGAACATCGGTTATATGCTAAACTCATTAAGTGTCGGTTTGGCTCTTGATTAATCGCCTTTTTGGGACACATAGTTTAACGAGAGGGGGTCTCGGTGGATCATGAAGGTCGGTATTTATCTTGAATTGGAAACCTCCTCTGAGTGTTACATAGATGAGGTTTTACCGGGTTTAGCGGGGAGTATTCGTAAGTTGGTTTAGGGATTCTCGAGATAGCCGCACCGATGATGACGAGGAAGAGGAGCCGTTTTTATGGTCGAGGCTTGTGGAGAAGTTTGATGAATTGAAAGGGGAGTTGACCTCGGCTCCCGGTACTTACACTTCCATCGGGCGGGATGAGCTGCGGGTGTATTGTGATGCCTCTAGGCAGGCTGGATGTGTAATGCGAGGAGATGACAAGGTGATTGCATATGCTTCTAGGCAATTAAGAAGCACGAGCAGGTATCCTACGCACGACCTTGAAATTTGTAATAGTAGTATTTACCTTGCGGATATGGAGCATTACTTATATAGAGTGCCTGTAGGATTTTTACGGATCATAAGAGCTTGCGAGTATCTATTTCACCTTGAAGGAACTAAACATGAGGCAGGAGGAGATGGGTTGAAGTGATCAAAGGATTATGGATGTACCATTGAATATCATCTGGAAGAAGCGACGATGGTAGCCAGTCGCTACATGGTAGAACCCGTAGGTTCCTATCGCGCGAGGGCGCGCGTCTTCCTCGACTCATAGAATTGAGTCCTTGGGTGTGAGCTGGGGCCGTAGATTCGAACAGCGTTAGCCACATTCATGTCACGACCTGTATTGATAGACGAGGATTAGAAGCCAGTTCGAGATCCCGCAGTGTGAAGTTGAAGTGAAGTAGAATGCGGGCAGCGAGGGTTGTCATTGAGAGAAGATGAATGCTAGTGGTCATGGGACCGGAGGTTGTGTGTACCGGATGTAGGTGATGTGAGGAGAGAGATTATGGGAGAAGCCCATTCCTCAAAAACATGCTAATAAATCTGGGAAACCTGATGTATCATACCCTAAAGGAACACTCTTGGTGGGGAAGTATGAAGAGGATGAGTTCATCAGTCATCTCACATGTCGTGGTGAAAGCCGAACATCGAGCTGCGAGGACTATTACAGGTGCTCGATTCCTCGGTGGAAATGGAGAGAATCACTTTATGAGATTTTGTGGTAGGACTTCCAGGTGCCAGGAATGCCATGATCTGATATGGGTGATTGTGAGCAGGCCAGCGAAAATCGGCTCATTTCCTCCCCCTCCCGAGGAATATTAATTCATTGGATAAGTTAGTGATTATACGTTAGAGATTATCGGGCGCATGATGCGCCGATTTCCATTGTTTGACAGAGATCCCGGAGTTTACCTCACGGTTTGGCCAGTTCACAGAATGCCCTTGGCCTTTAAAGCGCATTTTAGTGCGGCTTTTCATCCACGGACATATGGCGTCGAGAGGACTATACAGACTTTAGGATATGCTTAGGGCATGTGTTGGAGTTGAGGAAGTGGGACATATCTACCCCTGATGGAGTCGCATACAATAACGATTGTCAGACCCGGTATTGGTATGGCCTTATGAGGCTCTTTATGGATGGAAATGTCGAACTCCGGTGCGTTGGGACGAGGTGGAGTGAAAGAAATTAGTAAGGTCAGGAATTGTTCAAAGTGACTTGTGATAAGATCAAAGTTATAAGAGATAGACTGAAAATTGCCTGAGAGGCCCAGAGCGAGGAAAAGTTATGCGGGACAATCGCCGTCGGGACTAGAGTTCGAGGTATAGGGGACATGGTATTTTTGAGGATTTCCCCGTGGAAGGAGTACTAAGATTTGGGAAACGTGGAAGGCTTTGAGTCCACGATATATTGGAGCCATGCAAATTGTTGAGAGGATTGGAGGTGGCATATCGATTGGGTTGCCATCGCCTCGATCACGTCTGATATTTTCCATGTTTCTATGCTCATGAAGTACGCACGAGACCAACCACATGTATTGTGAGCAACCGGTGGAAATCTGAGAGAGATTTGACATCTGAGAAGAGGAACCGGTGAAATCCTCGTCGTCGAGCAGGATTACATGTGACAAGACTATTCATTGGTGAAGGTATTGTGGAGGAGTCATGATAGGAAGCTACTTGGGGCAGAGGCCCCGAATGCGCCATCGGTACCCTCACTTGTTTTCGGATGAGGTATGTTGTTCCTTTCTTTTCTTTTTGGAGTTTAGTTTTATTCTTTGAGGCGAAATGTTCGAAAGGAGGAGGATTTTGTAACACCAGATCTGAGAGGTGTACGATTACCTTGATGCATAGGGGTGTATAAGGCACTAAAAATGTCACATAGTAGTGTTTTGGAGACTAAAATAGGAAATGATAGGAAATGATAATTTATGGAAGTATGAGCATAAGGTATAATGGTGGGTAAACGGGATATGGAAATCGCCAATCCAGAACAGAGATGGGCCTGATACAAATAAATAAGTTACAATTGCAAAATTAAAGTGTTGAGGGCTATTTGCAATTAAAGGAAAGGTTAAAATATAATAATAGGAAAATAAAAGCCAAAAGTCATTTGGTCTCAAAATTTTGCCCTAGCAAACCCGTAGGAGAGAAAGGAAAAGGGAGAAAAGGAGAGAAAAAGAAAGGAAAGAAGAAAGGGAAGAAAATGGTGGGACAAGATTGGGGAGATGTGATTTTTCTTCTCCTTCAAGCTTTCAAGTGCTCTACAAGTGGTAGCAAGGGAGAGGAGCCAAAGGAAACCAAGAACAAGTAAGTTTTTAATGGTGGGAAAGTTAGGGTTTGATGTTTTTCATGTCTAATGTCTTGAATTTTCTGGTATGGATGTTAAATTAGTGGTATTTAAGGTTTAATGGTGTTGATTTTGATATCAATTGAGAAGGAAATGGATTAGGTTAGGTTTGAAAAAGAAAGTGAGAGATTGTTAGGATTTGACAATGGTGTGTGTGATATGTTGAAATGGGTATAAGGCATCAAGATTGGAGTGTTTAAGTGAAAAAAAGTGGAGAAGAGAAACACATTTCTGGTCATTTTAAGACACTTGATCTCGGTACGGAAATGCCACATTTTCTGTTCGACCAATTTTAATATTTTGACCATAACTTGCTTATTTCTGATCCGATTTGAGTGATTCAAGTTGCTGGTTAAAATATACTTCAAGGAAAAATCATACATATATAAATGAGAGCATCGTCAAATTCTGATTATAAGTAGCCCTAAAAATTCACTCAAAGTAGGGCCATGTAAGCAAATTACAGTTCGATTTTGAACATAGGTGCTTGGTTGTTTGGACGTAAAGTGAGTTTCGATTGCTCCGATTTGGGTGATTCAATTTAAGAAAGAACCCTTAGCACCTTAAATTTTTAAATAGTACAAGAGATAATGTCAAATATGAAGTTAAAGACCCTGGAAAAAAAATGGATATGTCAAACGAGTCCCAGTGTAAAATCGGTAAAATGACTAGTTTGACATAAATACCATCATGGTGAAGGTCAATTAGGTCGATTCCAATTTCTAAGTAAAGTAGATTCATGAAGGAGGAACAAGAAAAGGATTTGAATTGATGGCTTTAAGGTCATTTTGGCAAAGAAAAGGTAATTTGGTCTTTCCTTGATTATGTTTTTAAGTATGTAGTTCAAATGGTATTTAAGTGAATGTGATGTGGTTGGGTGAAAATGAATGTGTACTTGATGGATTAAATGGAAGTTATGGTTAATGGTTGAATTCTGGTTTTCTTGCAAAAGGTGAAAAAGGACTATCGGAAGGAACGAGGGCTTCGGCCGGGAAGTAAGCGGGATTAGCGGTGAGCGGTGAGTGAAAATGATTTTGAAAATTGAGTTTTTTAGAGTAGAATGATTTTAATGTTAAACTGAAAGTTTAATGGAAATGTTTATGTAAATGTTAAGGCATATGGAAATGTTTTATCTTGCATCAATATATATATTTATATGTATATTAAATATGTATGCATATGTTAAAGTATTATGAAAGTTTTAAAATGTGTAAAGAATGCATATGTGTTTTAATGATAAAGTAAAGGATTTAAAATGTATTTATAAATGTATTTTGAAGAAATGTTTCTCCGATGGTTACCCTAAACCCCCTATGGTAGTATGAGCGATATCGGCCTAGGTACCTTAGCGTGTAAGGATTTAGAGGGTAAAGTTATAGGTTACTAACTGAGGGAGGGAATTAGGTGTCTAGAGTAATATCCTTACACGTGATAAGGTGCTATGACTGGAACCCTATGCAAAGCATGAGTTTCTCCGCAACGTAGTGGTTATGACTGGAATGTGACTGTCCCTCACCGTCAGTACCCGAAGCCCGGTGGTGTGTTTATTCCCACAGGTTCCATGTGAAAAGAAAAGAAATAAATAAAGAAAGTTTAAGAGCATAAATGTTTAAGGCATAAATGGATTTTAATTGTATAAGTATTTTTTTATAAAGAAAGAAAGAAAGTTTAAGGCATAAATGTTTAAGACATAAATTGATTTTAATTGTAATAGTATGTATTACTTTGATATATACGAAAATGTTATTTAAATAAAATGTACACTCATTGGGCTCCTTTTAGCTCATTCTTTTCCGTATGTTTCAAAAACATTTTGAGGACCGAGATAGGTCATAGCAGCGGTAAAGCGTCCCAGTTGCAGTGAGTCGAGCCATCAAGGAGACGACGCTTGTGATTTCATTGTATATATAATTTTCCATACTGTATATGTTGAATATTTTGTTATGGATATATGTATATGTATAAAGTTGAAAAGGAACTACGTGGGCTTTGATCCTCAGTGGACGAGGTACGTAGGCGGTCGGCTTAAGTCCGACTCAAGCCCAATCTTTTGATAAAAACAAATGCATGGATTTGAAGAAGTTTCAAATGTTTTGATGATTGAAATGAATAAATGTATATATGTATATGTGTGTTTGATTTGGTTGTGAATGAGTCTAAACGGAGAGATTGAGAGATTGAGGATGGAAAGATTAAGTGTTTTAAATGTTTTGCGAGGTTTGTAAATTTGGGAAAGTCAGAAAAAACGGGAGGAAACTCTGCAGCGATTTTACGAAAAATCGAAGCGTTTGAAAAGAAAAGAAAAGAAAAAAAAATTTACCCATAACCCGGCTTCCATATTATTTTCTAAAGATATGTTAAGGATTGAAAAGAGGTTCGCTCCATGGATTTTATTTGGTGTTTTAAGGAAAGTTTCTATATCCATTGGAGTGCCGGGAGATCCCCTCGGTTTCATGAGGTTAATCCGGGTCGGGATCCTTCACATTTCTTATCCCATTATCATCCTGAACTAAGAAAAGACCTTGGTATCTCCATTCCAAGTTTGAACATATGAAATGATCACATTCTTATAACCAGTGTGATTTGTGAGCATCTCTAACTAATAATGGGTAGAAAATCTACATCAAAGTCTTCCCAACAATGTGTACATCCTCGACATAACTTAATACAAGATCCATTATCCATCTACCATCATGATGCAAATAAACATCTACATGCCCTTCTATGCTGCCATTTAAAATAAAACACTCAATAAACGATAGCTTTAGCAGATTAAATTAACACAAAACACTTTACCAAATTAAATTAACACAAAACACTTTACCAGATTAAATTAAAACAAAACAAGGACCATGAAAAACTAAAAAACAGTTAATTTAACATCCTCAAACCCAGTTAAATTGTTGTTATTGATAAACACAAACCAATGAATAACAACACAAATGGAAGAAAATGAACACAACTCAAACCAATGGAAGCTAAGGTTCCAACACAACACAAAACGTATTTACAAATGGAAGAAGAAATTACCCTCCTTCGACTTCCAAATTTCTCGATAGCTGTTGAGATTCTACCTTAATTATCCAACAATATTTGGTCGAAAAGAAAGGTCTTTCGAAGCAAAACCAGAAAGGGCTGAAGAATCGAAGAAAAACCTAAGGTTGTCTTCGGCCCAAAGGTTGTATTTTGAAAGAAATTAGTATAGATGAAATTAGGGTTTTTGATTTCCCCTAATTAGAAGCCCTTCAAGTTTTAAATGTAATTAGGGCAAAAAATTGTCACAATAGTTGCTTACATGGCTAGTTCAACAGCCAATGTAACATCTTTTTTGACATTTAATGCCCAAAGTTACGGCATTGGCTAATTTGAGCTACGGGCGAAAACGTGGGCCCTAATTGGACAAAAAAAAATTTTACAGTGTAAGTGGGATATTTAGGAAAACCTAAGAGGGTTTTTTGCACCTTCACCCTTTTTTTCTTTGTGGAAGACAATCAGGAGACAAGGGAAAGAACCTCCTTTCATATAAAATGAGAGTCTCTCCTTGATTTAAAAAACATGAAGGAAGACCATGGGCCTCTCCCAAAATAGTAGAAAACCTAAGTGGCCCTTAGTTAAATATTTTTAAAATAATTGGAGAATAAATTAGGACATGGACCTTTATAATTTAGGTCCTAATAGTCATTTAAGTTTAAATTTTTAAAGGAGATCATGGGTCACGCCCACATTGAGTGGGAGACCCTAAGTGGTCTCAAAGTTAAAAAAAAATTTAAATAAGATGGCCTTAGGGGAATCTTGGGAGCGATCCAGGCTTTAGAGTGATCTTGGCAGGAGGCGGGCTGGCCCGAGGGCTACTTGTCTACCAAGTTAGTTTCATGACTTTTTACAAATTCTTTTTTTATATAGTTATTTTTTAATTAATTGTCTTGTATATATATTTAATTTATTATTATCCTTAATTAGTCATTTAATTTATAGTCTTATTATTTTATTTCATTGTTAGTTGTTTTTTGTTTATTTAATTAAATTGGTTATTAATGTTTTTTTATTATTTAATAATTCAATTTATTTTCATAACTTTCCAGTGAACCATTACCCACCCTAATTTATTAGTCCCCCAATTTCTAAATTTCCAATTCCCTAATTCAAAATTCCAAGTCTCTCAATTTCCAATTTCGAATTTTTCAACTTTCCAAATTTAAAATTCAAGTCCCCAAATTTCTAATTTAAATTTCCCAAATCTCAAATTTCAAAATTACAAATTCTCCTTTCCTCTAAAGCAACCAAAGTTAAGCCATGAACTTAATCTTGAAACATCCATCCATGCACATAATAGGCCTACAACTTGTCGTCCATCCTTTTCTGAACATGAACAAACAAGATTATCCCTCCTCTTTTAGACCACCTCTACATGTCTCTCGTTCATTATAGAGCACGGATTGCTTCTCAACAACTTATAACATAAGCTTCCAACTCATAAAATTCCAGTTGTAAAGCCCGAATAGACATCCAACACCATCCTCCTTACTCGCTTGCACTTGGTATCAACATTCTTATAATTCTTCCTCAGCATCCTTTTCATGTCTTTAATTTTTTGTAGGCATGATTTTCAAGAATTCTGGTTTTGTAATGTTGGGCTAGAAAAGTAGCTGAAACCCTAGTATTAGTGAAAGTCCTATAACGGTTGTAGTGCGGAACCGAAATTTTCTTCAGTCGAGTTATTGTTGTCTTTTGACACCAATAAGACAAAGAGCATTAGTCTTCACACTTTACCATATCCTATTTCTTTCATTTTTCACATACTTCGATTACCACTCCCCCAAATACCAATACTTTGTGATAGATTTCCTAACCGGCTACATTTGAAATGTCATTCTCAAGTTAAATGAGAATCTTTGGTGCTTCTACATTGAAACAAGTTGGATGTCTTCTTTCAACAGGGAATTCTTCATCATCAGACATTATAATTGTGTCATCAATGGCATCTTCTTTACTTTCTTCAGAGTCTTCACTATCTACACTCTCATGGAAACCAGCGTCATCATCTTCAAACTCATT